>WYDI02027362.1:0-37783 GCA_009867235.2 Psittacus erithacus | reverse complement strand
CCCTGCCCATGGCAGAGGGGTTGGAACTAGATGATCTTAAGGTCCTTTCCAACCCTAACTATTCTATGATTCTATGAAAGGCAGAGCACAGTTTATAAACACAGTTGCAGAAGTTTAACCTTTACAAGCAATGAAAAAGGCCTGGGAAATACTAATTCTTCTTAGGTCAATTACTCTTATGATGCACTCTCATAAAATGAAATAGAATCTAAGCTGCTGATTTGTAAATAATTGAATATCTAATTTAGTGTTTTTTTTATTTACTAATCTTTTTTACTGGCATTTGAATTTATTTTCTTGTCTTTTTTTTTTTTTTACAGTTGGTATGAAGTAGTCTGCTGCATGCAGCATTTGCCTGCATTTGAAGAAAGACTTTTGACTCCTAAAAAGGTACATTATAAGAACTGCCAGATAATTAAATAATAGATAGCTAGTACAGTAAGCATAGGTTTTTACATGTTCTCAAAGAGATACAGGCAAAGTGTTAATGTAAGAAGAGGGGATAGGACACAGGTTTCCTCTGCTGAAAAGTCTCCCCTTTCTCCTCCCCTTTCCTGGACTGCATAACCATTTCTTTCCCCCAGGTCCTCATCTTCCTTGGCTGAAGTTGATTACAGAGTTCTCATTTGTATGACAGTTATTTTATACAGTGCTTATACAAAGTCTAGATCCTCCCTTTGGCAAATACACACATTTGAAAAAAAAAAAAGAAACATCACATAGCTGCTAATTTGAGCTTCAAACTGATGTTAAGACGCAATTAGTTGAGAATGAGGCCTTATATACCAAAATCCCCATGTCAGCTTTGAAAGTTAAGCTTATGATGAAATAAGGCATTTCGAAATTGAAGTGATGGCTGCATTCTCCCTTCCTCTCTAGGCCAAACATGTGTTCATAATCCTTTTTACTTAGTCATTATTTCTTAACACACACTAGCAAATTAAGTCCACATGAACCTTTTAGATAAATAGAAACAGATCATAAGTGATTTGGCCCTGATCCTGTTTTGGAATCTCCTGGTTTAAGCAGCATAACCTTAACAATAAGGGTCAAGCTAATGATGGTTGCTTAGAAATCCAGATTTTCTAGGTCTGAGCTGGGGCCTGTCTGCCATCTGAACTGAGTGATCTGGTTTACTTGAAGCCTACTCTTTGAACACGGACTGGAACTGAAAATGTCCGGTAGCAAAGCAGTAACTTCTTGGTTCTTAACTCCATGCTGCCACTCAGTCCTCAGCTTTCCTCTCTACAGGGTAGTTAGAGACAATCCAGATGGTAAGATGAAGCTGGCTTCTAGAAAGGTTTCATTGGTGAGTCAGCACCATTGGATAGGTGTTGTGTTGGGTCCCAAAGCTGAAGTGGAGATGGCAGAACATTTCTGCATGTGGCTGAGCCTGGCTTAGGGTGAATTGATGCATCAGTCCTAGGAATCAAGGGAAACTTCAGTGTATGCTGCTCAGAGTATCACTAGACACTTACTGAAATTAGGACTTTTACCTTAAACTGGTAATAACAGCATCTCAGAAGAGCAACAACATATGGAGGGATGCGAAATATGAAACTTTCAAGGTATAAATGGATCCATGAGTCAGTGGCTAGTTTCAATTTCACACTTCATCGTAGACCTGCTGTGTCACCTTGGGCATATCCCTTTGGTTTTTCTGTCTCCCTGTTTGTGAGATAAAAGCAAATACATCACCAAGTGCATGACAGAATTAGGCTCTTAATTTCATAATTTATCAAGCAGGCACAGTACTTTCCTCATATGGTCTGTTTGGTATTTGACTAGAGGTTGTATTCTTTCTGCCACAACTGAAGTCAAGTTACATTCTACTGATGTCCATAGTCATTAAAAAGACAATATTAATATAAGAAATCACCAGCAAGCCTGTGAGCAAGCCTACCCCATTAGCTGCAGTAATTTTACTTAGCTCTGGACTTTGCATGCTACTTTTCACCTTACCTATTTGTTATTGCGCAGACCAAGATGTAGAGGAGCCATGCGTACTTCTGCCACATCAGAAGAAACAAAGCAAAATATAACAGGAGCAAAACGGGAGGGGGTTTTTTATTATTCAAACCTTTATGACCTGTTTCAGCTAAAGAGTTAAAAAATAGTTGAAAAATGAATTACTGTATCTGTTTAAGTCTTTTAAGACCTTTTCTTCTGAGATAGATTTTGTAGTTAAGTTCCCAGTTTAAACTGTTGTTACTTAAGGTAAATAGGACACCTTGAAAAAACATCTGGTGGCAGTATTCCCTGATTGAGAGTACTTAAAAGCTTATTTCTTTTTCCTTTTTTTTGCATGGAAGGAGCCTCATCTCCCATCTGGTTAGAATCTGTGACCCAATTTTAGGATTTGAACTTTGGACAATTTTTACAATCAGTAAACAAACACTCCACAGTCCCACTTACGTGCAGAATGCTTCGTATGTGAAATTTTGTACTGATCCTATAGTTGCAGTTGGATAAAAGCTGTTCACCTTCAGACAACGAAAAGATTAAAAAAACCAACCCAAAGCCACCAAACAGCACAACAAAGGCTAGAGGACAGCTCTGGCTTGCAGAGGCAATCCCAGCTGACTGTTCTGGGAATGATCTTCAGAGTTACCTCATTATTTATTCTTGGTGCAGTCCACCAATTAAACAAACAGTTTTATATATAGAAACAGGGATGGACTTAACCTACTTTTTGAGAGTCATTTTCAGAAACATGGGCTCTGAAGATGTGCGGGCTCATATTACCCAACACAGCCGATGCTCGTGTCTGTGTGTGTATTTGCACGTGCTAATGTGTACGTGTAATGTTACATGCTATTGGCAGAGTGGACGGTGACTGAAGGAAAGTCAGAGATTCCTGGTGGATATCAGTGAAGTTCCTCTATCTGGGTAATAATGCATGTGTTGTTCAAGCCACTAGAAATCTGTCAGGAATCCCAAAGAAACTGATGGGGCTAAGAAAGAAAAAGATCACCACAATTTAATATCAATGACACTTTGTGAAAAAATTCAGGTGACTTAATATGTGATCATTCAGACCTTCTGTCAAGTAAATACTAAAGTGAAAATCTTAATTATGACTTCTCTCTGCTAGTGATGTGAAGTATAATGCTAATATTTAAGGAAAACCCTAATTTACTGTAAGACTTCTACAAACTATAATGCAGCAGATTTATTACTGCAATTCAAAGCTCGGTTGAGGCATCTTCACTGTCTTACAGTGTGATGTGCCTCAAGCCAGAGACCAAAATGAAACTGAAGGACAGTATGTTTTTTGTATAAGCTTCTAGACAGTCAAGTACTGGACAAGGCTCCAGTGCAGCCAGTCTTGCAAAGAACTCGGTGGTAGTTGCACTCAGTTGCCATCACAGATTGCAGCAAGATTTAAGCAGCATTCTTGAAGGCAAACAAGTGGACAAGAATAAAGACAGACATCATTAGGGTAAGAAATAAAAGTAGAAAATCCCAGAGGAGAAATAGAAGGAAGATAAAAGTTGAATGAGAATTTGAGAATAATGCAAACACAACATCATGAGAAAAACGTTACAAAAACTGTAAGATGTTGCTTATGGCAGTGTTGAATTATAATGTGGGTCTGTGGCACACAGACCTCTGCTGCAGTTGCGTATTCCTGGTGCCCTCGGCCTCTGTAACATTCCATTCACCCAGGAGGATGTTCAGCAGATGAATGATGATGTGCGTGTCCCACTGTGTGCACTAATGGGAACATTGTAGCTCTACACAAATAACTCGAATTAGAACTACACTGCCTATTTTTAGGGGAGGTGAAATGCAGCAATATCAAACTCAGCATGATGTGCCAGTTTCACTGGGCAAACTCCTGGGTTTTCAATCCCTTGGAATATCATTTTGTATGTGTTTGAAATGTGAAGTTCAGCATGTTTCTTTGGACAAGAAGCAATAGTCACTAAAGAGAGAGAAACCAGAGCTACTTCACTGAATCTACAGATGGCAATTTGTTTATCTGCTTGCTAATCCAATGATGTAATATTCCAGTGTATACTTAAACGCTTTCTAAGTTTGGGTTGATGGAATCTGTAGTCAGTGAACTATAGTTATCAAAGAGAAGCTGCAGCAGAGGGGAATGGTGATTTAAAATGAAACTTTTATGAATTTATAGTACATGCGGGATAGATTCGGTAGTGATTTTGAAAATTCTGCCCCCAAAAATTGCAAATTTACTCTGTGGCATTCTTGAAAATCCTCCAGTAAGGCCCCTGCCTAAAATCCCTTCATCCAGAGTCCCAGCTGTGGCTGCTAGCCGAATGGTTTCTGAAACTGTTTTTAGTCCTCCTTGGACCTCACTCATGGTAAACCATGAGCTTACCATCTCACAAAGAGAGTTCTGTGTGGTTTTACTTGGAGTCTCCATAAAAAAGACTATTATAATTTGCTGAATAAAAGCATGTGAGAAAGGTGGCCCTTAACAATGGGAAGTCAGTTACAAAGGGGTTTTTTGGCCACCTGACCACTGTCTTTTCATAAGCAGAAAGAAAGAATAAAAATGAGAATGGTCTAAGTGCCATTCTGAGAGCTGAGGAAGCAGCTGGGAGTTCAAGATTGCATTGAGGAATAGTAATTCCAGTTTAGAAATAAGGTGCCTTTTTTAATAGCTGCGGTCTATTGCTCTTGGATAGTAGCTGATGAAGGAAAAAAGAAGTCAGGCTGAGTGACAGAGGGCCCTGCAAACAAAACCTTTGTTTTTATTTACAGAGGGAAGCTCTCACAAACAGAACTATGGTAAAGTGTAAGCTAAGAAAACAGTATCTACTTAACCCAGATTTAATATTCCTAACAAGGCTGCGTTATAGCAGTAGTGGATTCGGATAATTTTACCATGGTCTAGAAAATCACACTAAAACTGGTACGTATGCAGGCCCATTTTGATCTATTCCAGCAATGTCTTCTCTTTAGACAACAAATCTCCACAGCAATGTAGGAGCCCTGGTTACCCTTACTGAGTTCAGTAAGACTAAAGAATTCATTTCTTAGCTAAGTATTGGCTAGTCACACAACTGAACATTTCTTTCCTGTCTTCAAGACTGTGTGGCTGAGAGTATTCCTTCTTTTAATATACTGCAGAGAAGCTTGTAAATACATATCAAGACTCAAGTAAAAAAAAGGCCAGGCTATTCCTATTGAAGAGGCTGGGAGAGGAACCCTTCACCTTTTGTACTCCAGAGAAAAAATAGCACTGAAGCTTTAAGACATTTGACTATTTCCCTGTATAATCTTATCAAAATCTTATCAAAACACTCGGTCAGAGATGTACATTCTCTGGCCTTTTATAATAGAGTAAGGTTTTTTTTCCCCAGAACCTACTGTCTGATTCCAAGAATAAAATACAAAGAAAGATAGTAGTGCTGAAGTTTTTGTTTTCTCCAGGAATCTCCAGTTCCCTCTCATTTAGTACGAGTTTTTCTGACCCTTCTTTTATATATATGTGTATATATATAGATATATATACACACACATACACATATATGCATGTATATTCACGTATATATATATGCATATATGTGTATACACACATACACACACACATGATGTTAGCTGCATCAGTTTAGTGGGGAAAAAAGGTAAGTGTTTTTATTCAGTCATTATGATACTGGTTCCCCTAAAAAACATTAGGAGAAGCTGAAGTTAAGAAATGAACATTTTCAAATGTCAGCGTTTCATCAGCTGAAGCCAAAGAGAGGACAGTAGCTCTGAATTACCCCTCAGCTACACTTTGGGTCACATTTCACAGTGACTTGTCTAATCCCATTTTTAGGGGCTGGCAGGAAGGTTTAAAGGTTCTTTTTCTGTAACCAAATACTTTAAGTCTTTGCCATCATTCTATACCACATGAATCAGGCAATCTTTCAAATTCACCCGTTAGGACTTGAATCTTGATTTGAAAATAAGATAAAAAACAACTCTAGATTACAAGAGGTGTGTCCAGTAACTACTCATTAGTAGCCTTACCAAACTTGCTGTTAATCATGGTTAAGTCATTTTTAGTTGGTAAACATCAAGAAAGACTTGGGTGTTTCACTCGTCCCCCTCATCTCTTAGACGAAGGACATTATTTCTCATGGTTTGAAGCTGAACTCAGAATACACTGGAAATGAAGTAAGGAATATTATTGACAGTTATGTCTTACTCTTTACTAGCTTGCTAGCCAACTGTGGAACAGGATGTTAGGAATATTATTTGAGAGGGTAAGTTTTGGCAAAAAATATATATCTAAAAAAAAAGAGACAGACTTTGGGGGAAAAAAAGTGTATGCAATTGCAAATAAAGAAAAATTAGTGCATATATTGCCAGTGAGTATATTTTCACTGCAAGATCAAGGACTTCACATGAAAAACATAAAAGGGTTTATGCCTCACTTGAGTTGATTCTGCAGATATCCAGAATTCTTCCTATTATGTCAAGAGTGAACACGTGAGAAGCTGTAGTTACAAAGTATGACAAAATTCCAGAGCAGTAATTTTTGAATGTTCTGAATGACCCTCCCTGCATTTCTTAAATCCACAATTGCAGAAAAAAGACCAACTGATTATTAGTTTAGATTGTCTTTGAGTAAGAGCAAAGGAAAACTTCATCCTCAAATAGTCTTTCTAAAAGGATCGTAGACATTCCTAGCATCCAGCTTATGGAGCCCGAAATAAATCTTGTCAACTGGAAAGCTCACACGTGGCAAGTACATTTCTTTATGCTGTTTGGCATTAAATCATGTATTTGCTTAATAACTATTTTTTGGCAGATGTTTGCTTTTGGATTCTCTTCTACAGTGATAAAATTGGAATTCTGGAGGACTAAGGAAAGCTTTAGAGACAAAGAGTTTTGTTTTTAAAAATTATTTGTGTTTGTGCCGTCACTCAGCAAATACGAAAGCCTCACACTCACAACAATCTTCACACTTAAAACTTCTTAAAACTTTTAAAAAGAGTCACTTTTTTTCACAGTATAGCTGTGTATTTTATAAGCTGTGCGGATTTCTGAGCAACTGGTTTACATGTAAGTTTTGTGGGCATTAATCTGAAAGCGGCCATGTAGGGTTTGGCGTTTGGAAGAT
The DNA here is from genome assembly GCA_009867235.2 of Psittacus erithacus. Lineage (NCBI taxonomy): Eukaryota > Metazoa > Chordata > Aves > Psittaciformes > Psittacidae > Psittacus > Psittacus erithacus. The sequence goes on along the minus strand of WYDI02027362.1, from coordinate 30,699 downwards.
CTTGCGGTGTCACGGAAAGATAGAAAGTTAGTCACCGCCTCCCTATGACACACCTGTAATCCCGCCCACAGTTGCTAGTATAAAAGAAATTAACTGCGCAATAAACGAGGAAGTTGACGCTCACACTGTGTGTGTTATCTGTCCCTTCCCTGGTCCAGGCCGACCAGTGATCTAGTCGAGAAGCCTTGATATGTAGCACCGCTACACGGTCAATACAGCTGGTATCAGAAAAGCCCCACTCTACATGTTCATGCAGAAAAAGTAATTGTGAAGGTGCAGTTTGTTTCATTAGGTGCTGCACATAGGCAACACTTCAAGCAAAATGACTCCTTTGCAAGTGTAGCTAGAAACTGCAAGTGGCACCTCTAGCAGAAATAGTATCCAGGTAGCAAACATAGGAACTACGCCATAATCTATCCTGTGCAAAATACATTTGCTAATACCAGGTGCATTTGTTCCTATGAGATTTGAGTATTATTGTTATTCTAGGAAGAAATCTAGTGCGATCAAAACACAGGACAAACTGTAGAAATAAGCAACCTCTCAATAGCATAGAAATACCTTGGTTTCACATAGCCAGTGGCCTTGGAATGCGTAGTCTTGGTTTGGGTGTAAGAAAGAATCTGAAACACTCCCAAAGTGAAGGCAGGTTGGGGTTTTTTTGTTTTTTTTTAATAAAATAGCACAAAGTTAAAACATCAAGCAATGACAATATGCAAAATGTCCTTACTGTTGATGAAAGCAAGCTAAAGAACACCATAAAGGCAAGGAATGCGTCCTTGGGATTCCTGTCATTCACCCAAACACTTTGTTGGTGTCTGCATACAGGTAAACTCTTTGGCTTGGTTATTTCAGGGGACAAGACATCTTCCATCTTTGTTCACAATTCATATCTGCTTCCCCAGAAGGACTATATGGTAAAATGCCAAATCACAAATGAGCTATAACAACATACAACCATGTTACTTGTGGCTGTTTTAAAGAAAAAGCAAAATCCTGCATTGAAAAATACGCAATCAAAAACCCTCTACAAAAATTCCCCATATATAAACAAAAGGCAACTAAATCTAAACATTTAGCAAATATTCATAATTTAATTGCATCATGTGACTTTGATCTAGCACATAACACAAAGCTACAATTTCTAAGCTCCTCATATCCCCTTTGTTTTCACCTTATGCATATCAAAGCAAAAAAACTGACAAAGCTGAGGCAGTACATTTGAAAAAAAACCCAAACAACCCAACAAACCAAACCCACAGTTCATACAACATCTTAATGATGCAAATGCGCAAACAAGCCATGTTTTCAAAGGCTGGTCAGCTCTCCTTTTCCAAATCAGGCTCTACAGGCTTTGCATTCAGGACAGTTTTGTTCTTCTTCTGATTTTCTGTTCTCTTAGCACCACTACAGGCATTCTCAATCCTGAGCATTTGTGACCTTACTGCTTTGAATAAGCAAAAGTCTCATGGAAAGACTTCTTTTTATATTAAATGAAACAAATTAGAATTTAGGGCAATAGAAACACTAAGATTTTTATTATAAACCTCACACTAAAAAATAAAAATGTTCTGATATCAATATGGCCAAATAAGGAACAAGATCAATAACACACTTTGATCTTGTTATGGCTGTATTTAATACTGAAGTTTGCACCTACACAAAAATGCTCACTTTGGAAATCTGCTCAGTCCTAGAGTGTAAGTTAACAAATTCATCAGTTCACGCTTAAAATGAACAGCAAACGTTAAACCGGAAAGTGCACAGTACAGATTTTACTGAACTTGCATACAGAAAAATCAGTATTTTCTCCTTACACAATGGTGATTATGTTGATCTATTGCCAGCATTAGAATCACATAAATACATATGTGCAAGTCATTGCAGGTAATGACTCTGTACAGAGCTAATGTAAATACATTAGCATGTCATGACGCAGGACCAGCCCTTTGGCAGTGGCAGGTGGTTACATAGTTCTGTATCAAAGGTCAGTGCAGAATACGTGTTTTTAACAATATACACATTCACAGTCTATCAGAACTTTGCCCTGGTGTACACTACAAAGAATGCTAAAAGGTGACAGCAGCTTTACTTTTTTTAGGGTTTTTTTTTAATTTATTGACAGATGGTCTATTTAAGACATTAAAATGCAAGTGCAATAGGACACAGAAAGAAGATAATATTGGAAGAACTGTCAACCCTTTTGGAAAACCTTACTTAGAAAACTGTTGCATTTCACGAGAGGAAACCTGCTCTGGTGTAAAGGAACAGTCCCAATGGTATACCTAGATTTATCACTTTCAAGTGATTGAGCTGAAAACTATCAAAACTGATCAAAAAAATAAAGCATCTTGAAAGTAAGGCACTCTGAGAAGTTCCATCATCTCATCACAGAATCTCTATCTAGCCCCGACCAAAGAAATATACTTTGCAAAATCTAGCAAGATAGAGCTGTACTGACTTTGGAATGTCAAAAAAGAAAGCATAATTTCTCATAAAGTAAGCAAATAGAATGTAGGACATATCATACAGTTGCAGTTTACTGTGACAAGGGCCTACAATGATCTAAAATTCATAATTGAGTCCAAGTATGTTCTCCTAAATGAACTCCTGAGCAAAGGCCTCATCAGTCTCATCACTGTCAGTCAAAAATTGGCAATTTCCAGAGAGTAAGACGTTAATAAAACCAGCAAAGGCAAAGTTACAGATCATGCAGCAGGTCACACATGCTAATCAAAACACAGGGCATTTTAGCTTTAACAAGACATCATAACTTTCAAAAGAAAACACCTTTATTAATTCATCTTAGCACTTAATTCTCATGGAGCTGCTGAAGAATTTAATTTAGTTCATTTGGTGATATTACAGAATTGGTGGAAGTGCTGTAAAAGAATAAATAGCCTTCATGTTTCTCTATTTAAAATTTGTTCTATTCCTCCTGAAACTCACCTTCAGTAATAATTAACTCAAAATCAAAACTGATGGAACAGCATTAGCAAGAAACAGTTGGTTATCTTAGAGGGCAGTTATTAAAATGGTTCATGTACTTTGCCAAAGCACTGTCAAGAACAGCTTATCTGTGCCTCATGTTGAACAATCTCATTAGTCACCTTTTGCTTTTTCTTTAGATACTGCCTCTCCATAGGTCAGGTGAATAAAGTCAAAGAGTTGTGTGGCATTGGCAGCATTACCCAAGATTTTATGGAGTTCGTCCTTTGATAGTGTCACCAGCTCTGCAATGTTTTTAACATGGTTCATTAAGGCACGGCAGTTTTTTGCATTAATACCTGGCATTTTTAACAGGAAGTCCTGAGGACCAGGGTTGTACTTGTCTGACTCGGGAAGAATTTCAGAATCTGCTGTGACAGCCATTGCTGTTTCTGCATCAGGCTGAGGATGGTTCTGTTTTAACTCTTCAAACAGCTCAGCAGTAGCATGGGGAGAGGGACACCACAGGATGCGTAACTTTGGGAAATGGAGTGTGAGAAGGGTTAGCTTAGAAGTAATATCATTACTGGAAATCTCCTGACATAGAGAGCCACGTGGAATCAAAGAGAAAGGTTTGTTAGGATCAAATTCAATCAGAAGAACTGGTCGCTTATAGTAACGGGACATGGAAACGCACTGTGCATACAGCCTGCCATTATTCAAGGAGCCAATCAGGTCACTGATACTTTTCCGCTCCACACAGGTATCAGGAGTTAAAATATAATCCCCAACTTCTAAAGTAACGGGCTCAATATCAATACCACGACGATGAATCAGCGATGGAAGCTCACTACGAAATTCCCGCATATCCACTATTATAGTTTGCTGAACACTCTTCTGTTCCTGGCCACCTAAAGAGCAAAAGAAATACAGTTAACCCAAGGAGTTATGACCTCCAGCTCTGGTTGAGTAATCTTCCTGTGTGCTGCCAATGCTTCTGAAATGGATGGGCTTCACATCTCAAATTATACCTCAAATTCGTAATATAACAAAGCCACACTTCACTTACTTTTTCACTGTTACAGAGGAAAAAATCAGATACTCTAAAATATCAGATACTCAAATCAGATATTCTAGTTTATGGACTATGCTCTGCAGTATAACAGAACTGTCACACTACCTCCTATAACCTCGGTATATATGACAATGAAACACGTTAAACTGTAGATGAAAACTGTTTAAATGCATCAGGAAAATCTTTGAAAAGTCGCCTGCAAACAAGGTAATGAAGCTGATCCTTCTTATTTCCAACTGATTCCCACAGAAACAGGGCATTTTATTGTAGAAATTATGCTTTAGCCTCTATAGATCTATAAAAGCACACATGAAGAGACTTCAGCATCAAGGCCAAAAAGACATAACGGCAAAGATTAGAGAGCATATGGTAAAGGAGAGCAGGATAACGAAGTGACAGCAAAGATAAGCAGGGGCAGAGCTGTAAAGCTGAAGACAGAGCATACACGTCAGAGGAAAGGAACAAAAATGTGGTTAGAACTGAAACAGAAGAAAGGTGCTTTACTGCAAAGAAAGCAGATAAACCCCACAATCTGCATGTACCCAGGCTGTCTGTTTTGCCAAGATCCAAAGATGTCCCCGACATTTACTAGCTCAAGGACACTGCCTTTGGCTAGCTGTAGACTTCAGTTTTAATGTTTTAATTTCTCTCCACCTCCCTGCAAGCAATACTAGACAGTCTTGTAACCAACAAGCTGCCTAGAAAAATCCAAATAGTATCAGTCTTAATGGTGAAATATTCCATTAATTTATATTTTCTTTTCAAAGCAAAACGTAATTCATTGTCACTGCACAGTCAGAGGTGGCTGCAGTGAGGGAGATACTGTTCCTTTGCCATCAAGACTGCAGAGTCAATGTGCAGCGTGTCTATGGTACAGACACTGTGGATAGGATGTGGATGCAATAGTTAGAAGTCTTTTTAAAGCTTAGGGCAGCAAGCCTCACTTCAGGAACTGCTCACCTGCTTTGCGTGTGTCAGGAGCAGCAGAAGCAGGATTAGCATCTCTTATGAGGTCGAAATTTGTTTCATCTCTTCCTTCTCTTTCTTCAGGAATAACCATGCTGGCCTTCTCTCTAAGGAACCACAAACAAAGAAACACTGAAAACTGCAATTATATGAGAAAAATAGATGAAAGGACTTTAATATCTTTCAATACCAGATGTAACATTAGGCATAGATTAATACTAATTGCAAACCTGATCAGAAATGCAGTTTACTAGGTTCTCCAGGTTGTTGGGCTAGATGCTATATTTTTATTTTCAATTTTTATCAAATTTTAGCATCTGATTTTTATATTTAGAACTTCTCAGGGCATATGAAACAAAGGAACTGATGACTAGAAATGGCAGTATAACCTGGTGAGCAAACACTGTCAGGAAAAATACTGTCATATACAGACTAAGAAAAGGCCAGGCTGGAACCTGGTCTAGTGGAAGGTGTCCCTGCCCGTGGCAGGGGGTTGGAACTGGATGAGCTTTAAAGGTCCCTTCCAAACCAAACTAGTCTGAGACTCTGTGATTGTATGAAAAGTATTGTTTTGTTTGCCCAAATGACCTAAGTCATAAAAGCCTTAGAAATATCTTAAAAGAAATGTTACTGGCAGACAAAAAACATTTACAGAAATTAAATTATAAACGATTAGATAAAAGTGGTGCTGTTTAGTTTTTCAAATTTAACATTAAAAAAATTAATAAATGAAATATCAGGTGCTTTGAAAAGGAAGGTTTTGACTTTTCATTAATTCTCAGTGGGGAAGCTCTCAACATCTGAAAAGCAACTGAATTAAAAGTTATTTAAAGCCTTCACACAGTTAAGAACTTCACTCTATTTAAGATGTAAGCATATAAGGGAATTACATAAAACATTAATAACAAAGGTAATAAAGGAATTTTGTTACCGAATGAGCTTTTCAAAGGCCTCCTTCTCTTTTCTCAGAGCTGTGAGGTAGCGCTGTTCTTCTGTTGAGCCCCCATACATGAGGAAATAAACTCTGTAGGTTTGGGGGAGAAAAAAAAAGGATCACAAAACCTCTTACTAAGTTAGAAAACCCCACAATCAGTATTTAAGATTAGTAGCACTAAGTGCCTGACAAGATAGTATTTGCTTTAAAAAAGGCAAGTGAAAAAACACTATCTTTTTCTGTAAAGACATTCCAAAATCAGCCACAAAAATTCTTATCTCCAGTGTTTGCTCTTTTTCCAGTGGCAGATACATTCACTGGAATTCTGGGATTCAACCAGAGCAGACTCAGGCTTCAGTCAGCCATTCAGTCAGCCAGTAAAATGAGGAGTTACTTTCTTACTGCTATTAAAATTTTCCCAGTAGAATACATGTAACAAAGTGGAAAAATCTGCAATCATCTGAGTTAGGAAAAACACCATCTAAGATTTTAAAATTCTGTATTTGTATAAGGCAATCATAGGTTCTAGAAAAAACACGCTGTCATCTAGCAGAGATGGAACACACCAACAAACGATGTTTTATCTCACAAATAGGGATTTATATAGAACATATAAGAATTAATAATTAGGAATTAATTGCCTGTAGCTTTTCAGTACAGTCATTTTTTCCAATATATTTTCATTCAAGTACACTCTGACAGACTGATAGAATTTTACTCCTGTTACTTTTCTGATGCAGTGCATTTCCTAAGCCCTACTTGCATGACCGCATCTGATTTTCCTGCTCTGAAGTGTGGGAATGTGATGCTGGAGGTAGATACAGCACATGCTGATCAGGCAACTAAAAACCAGTTGTACAAATAGCCCAGTAATTATCCTCATAAAATATGCTTGTGAGTTCTGCTCTTTCTATCTGCACTACAGAGCCCTATCTAGTACCTGGGTATCAGGTACAGCCACACTGAACCCTGCCAAACTGATTTCCATTTTCAGTTATGGTGCTTATATACAAATCTTTGACTGGAAAATTACAACTGCTCTTTTAAATTGATGTAAATAATTTTCATGAGGTGATTAAAGTATAAAGCATTTTAATTCAAAAGGTATAATTGCATATGTCAGTAAATTGTGTTTTTTAACTGTAGAAAGAAAAGTATGTTTATTCTAAGAACTAAGAAATTGCTGTACATTATTTTCAGCAAGACAGAGGTGTAACTGCAGTTCACTGTATTCAAGAAATGCTGTATTAGGCAGCCATGGAAATGAAAGATAACGCAAAACCTCCTAGTATATTAAATTTTAAGTTTTCTACATTTTTAATTAGTCTGTAATATTTATTCATGAAATGAGTTTTGCATATTACAGGTGTATCAAATATATATACACACAGTGTGGAAATTTTTGTCAGTTAACTCCAGAACCGAGTATAACTGAAAATACTTCTCATGTTCTTCAGAACTGCGTACAACTGCAAATACTCATGTTCTTTAATGTGTTTTCCTTTCCTTGCTTTTCTGTTAGACTTTCTGAATTACTTTGGTCTTCAGCATGACCAGACATCAGGAAATGTGAAAATTAATTAAATCCAAAATGAAGCTTATTGTGTAAAAATCATTCCTACACAGATGGTTTAAAATGAGACTACAGCACCTCAAAATAGATCTACTGCCATTAAGATCATCTAAGCAGACGTCTTGTAGAAGATGGAATGAACTGTTTTTTTCAGATATGTTTCCCCTGTTAAGGGACTAACTACCTGCTGGGAAGTGAAAATTATCCTTCAGTTACCTCAGACATTATGCTGTTGTTTAGTAAGAAGAGGACTGAACAGGAACTAAAAGGTAGCTGAGGAAAGTAAGTAGATGCATGGTCTGCCTTGGCTGCTTAAAGTGCACTTTTTATTTTTAAGACTAAAATCACCCTGACCAGGTCAACTTACCTCAAAGGCTTTCCAGGCCTGCTGGCCTTGTAGATTTCCAACTGCCGAACAAAAGTCAGCTCTGCATCATATAGCACAACGTATCTTGGTTCTACTTCATGCAAGACCCGAGTGAGTGCGTAGGGATCACTGCAGCCCTGCAGCGGATGAATGATTGTGAGTGGGTTCTTGAAAATGCCGTAGTAACAATCTGAGGGTAAGTTCACATGGAAATCTTCAGGAATGGTCTCTTCAATACTGCTTTCTTGGCTACTGCTTAATTCTTTGCTATCCTCCTTCTCCACCTTCTCTCTCTCTTCCTCCTCAGTTTTCCCTATCATTTGGATTATAGTCCGGTCTTGCTGCTTCTTGGGTTTGCATTGTTTTGACGAAGCTGTGAGTTTGGCTTTCTTGGCTTGAGGCCCTCCATCTGGTCTGGCATTTCCTTTGGACTTGACAGCTTTTCTGTCCTGAATCCACACTTCTGCAGCTTTCTCATCCTTTCCAAAGGTTTTGTTATATAGTCTTGTTAAAAAAGCTTCTGCTCCAGCAATAATATACTCCCTGAGCTGTGCACAAGCTCGGTCATCACTGGCACAAATAAGCACTTGCCCTGCAGTCAAGAAACAATACCGCATTTATAATCTGTTACGCTGTACTGCTTATCCAGCTACAAGACACCTCTTGAGCAAATGGTTTTTTAATGATCCTAGAAGAATGCTTGCCAAATGCCTTTACATTTGGTTGTCACAGTTTCTCTGGACTTTGAGGGAGTCTAATTTGCATGATGTTTTGCACCAAACAAGGTTAGAGAAGATTAATGTTAGTTCAGCATTCCTTATTCTTATATCATTTAAATTAGTGAGGTTTTCCTTCTGAGCACCTGAAATGAGGCAGATAAAGCATGTCCTGAAATCTGCTTGGACAACTTTTTGTTTTAAATGCAAAATAGGAGAGAACTTAATGTAGACCATTCTGATTTTGTCAGCTGTGTTAAAGAGTCTAAAAAAATACACGTTACACACAGTACTATTGACATCTGCGGGCCTTGAATAACAATTTTCCACGAGCTGACTCAGATAAACTCCTACAACACTAGGTGAGAGAGCCAGTTCTTATCCAGAGTCAGAACACCGTGGGTGGGAGAAAAGAGCACTTTTTTACCCTTACTATTTCCTAAAATAAAACTTGGTGAAATTTAAGGGGATGAAAAGCCCTAAAATAGTAGCAGCAAAGCAGTTAGATGCATCCTTGCCTTCTACTTTCCACCCCATTTAGGTGCATCTCCCAGAGAAGCAAATTTTCAGGTGCATGAGAAGAATGTCTGAGGAGAATTAGAAGATGTGTGAGTGGAAAGGAAATAAAACTGAACCCCTCCTTTTTTTGAACCTGAACTTGAGAAATGAGCAAATGGTACCTTGATTATTTTAAGTTTCCACGTTATTAGTTTCACTGGTTTTAAGACTAAAGTACCAGTACAACATTGTAATGTAAGTCAAAATAGTTTTTTGTAGTAATACTTTTATTTTCCTAAACAGTATTGCACAGTAACCAGCAGCATTTCTTCTTTAGATCCAGAACTAGATACATATGAATTTATTTAAAACTATTTAGTTTACATAGTTTATGTGCATAAGCTCCTTGTCTTAAGTCCACAAATTCTACTGTACTATGCAAACCTACACCATTTAGTTAAACACATATAAACATCATTTAGTATTCTCTCACCTGGGCCACCAAGGTCTTCACTGTTCTTATTCTCATTTTCAATCTCTTTCAGCACTTCTCTCAGAGCTTCCCATTTTGGGTTACTTTCTAGAACCAATTCCCTTTTTAATTCTGAAACAAAGAAAGATTGAATATAGCAGCTCTTGCAGCCGAAATTACAGCCAAAAAAATCAGAACTTTAAATTAGCAGTTAGATGTCAATAGCGTGATGGTTGTTGGCAAATACGATATTCAACAGCCTACATATGCAACTTGTTATGCTAATGGGCTGGAGAGCACTCTTACAGAAACATTTAAAAATGGGGATAAGTGCTTTAGTGAAGCAAAATTTAAAGTATTAATTAATTCTTCAATTCTGAAACTCCTGAATATATGTATTTTTTTATGAAAGCAATGGCAGCCTCCTACTCATTCACATAAAATAAATCAAGTTAAACACCAATGTAATACAGGAACAATTTCATAAAAGCTCTCCCAATGATCAGCTGAACAAGCTTAGAAGAACCCTTTAATTCTTTTCATGACTCTGCTTTATCTTGTTTATTATATGCTTTTGAATTAAGATTATGTCTCAACTTATCCTAGCTAACAGACTGAGATCCTGAGCTGTGTAAGACCATGTAGGGAACCATAGCACCAGTAATAATATGCAAAGCATCTGAGATCGTGTGACACTCTCCAACTTAAAATTAGGAATGATCAGTACCATTTTCCTTCTTCACACCACTTTTTTCAGAGCCTTTGCCTTTCTGATGCAGTTTCTCCTCTGCAATGCGATAAACTCTAGCTCGAGCATTTACAAACATTGAAGTGCTGGAGTCAAGAAACAGCCAACCTAAACAGGAAAAGAAAGCAGTAGTAGCTTGACATTTGCAATGTGTACATGTTTCAGCCCTATCCATTAAAAGCCTCAATCTCTCATCAGTAATACCTGTGCTACCTGCTTGCTGTGTAATTACTAGCTCAATAACAGACAGAAATGTGATGCAAATCTCACACTTTTAAGCAACAGCAGTTAAGTGGGAAGACGAAAGAATTATCTGTCAATAAAAACCTACGTCCTTATGGCTGGTTATGTAAAACCTAATTAGATACCTTCATATGTTTGGGATGTTAATTAAAAATATCAACATTTCAATGTTTCATGCATTAACTTGTATGCTTATTCATTGTTTACCTGAATTCTCACCAAAAGCTTTTTCACTTGTTTTCAGTGACTCCAGAAGATTGAGAAAAGTGATACAATCATACTGAGTTAGATACAGTAGCAAAGTACGTAGTATCTTCAAATCCTGGACTAAAGATTTTGTCTTAGCTCCAAGCTGGTGCCAGAGAGGATCTAAGTAGTGACGTATTGTCTAGAAATATAAATTAGAAAGTTCAGGATGGCAAATATTTAATATACTAACCAAGGTAAGAATGCATTTCTTTTTCTTCTTTTACAGGGGATGCCACTGGTTTCCTGAAGTTATTAAACTTACTGAATTGAAGCTGTGATAGTGAAGTACTTGTTTTGATAAGCAATCATTTTGTGCAAAGTTAACATAATATAGATGCCTTTATGTAACGCATTTCAGCAATTAGCAAATGTATATAATTTAATATTTTCCTTTCCATATCATAATAAAATACTGGTAAAATAACAAAAAACCCCAGACTTATTTTACTGGTACTGGTCTTTACTGATGCTAGATACTTTAGTATCTAATATCCTTTACTTAAGTAAAAAACAATATAATGTCATTTAATTTTCAAAGTAATATGAGGACTACACGGATACAGAACTTACACTGCGTAAGAAAAAAACCGCCAGACATTTGAAGTACAGGAGGCCCTAGGTCAAGATTACATGACAGGTAACACGTAACTATATTTCTGTGTAACTGTGATGGTTGAAGCTTATGATTTTACCCTACAGAAATCATACATGTACCAAACATCACAGATCCGCCACAGATAGCAATGCACACACATTTAATGACATACAGAATATGTGCATAGTAAGTATTACACACAGTGCTTCTCCTACTAGAGAAAATAAAAAATACAAGCAGGAAATTCAAGAGAGAAAAGGGTATGTGTGTCTAAATAACTGCATACTTACCTGTAAGATATTTTGAGCTGAAATTACAGCCATTGTAATAATAACAACAACAATAAGAAACAAACCCCACCCAACCATGAATCGGGATTTTGGTACTGTAGGGACTTTGGAAATGAAGGAAGGACAATAGTATCAATACACAAAAACCCCACTGGCAACGGTAACATGATCATTACAGAGTAACACAGTTTCTCTCCTTGTACCAATAATAAACATGTCACCAGAGAATACTCAGTTGCTGCTGGTTATTTATTTTACCCATAGTATTTTTGTTTGCATGGGAAGACAGCTTGAAGATCTACATCCCTTTAGCCAAAACAATCAAAATAGTTACCTTGTCAAAAGGTTTACCAATAGCATTTTCTAAAGACAAATCTTCTACTTCAAGAACTGGATTGTATCGTTTGAGTTCTCGCAGGCATGCATTCAGAATGTCAAGGATTGAAGTCTGGATAGCAAGCATAGCAGGGGTCATTGACACATGTATTTCTACCACTTCAGGTTTATGCTTCTCTAAAAATGAGTTCACTGCTATATGAAATCTAAGAGGAAAACAGATAATTAATATTTAGATGGATGGTTTGTTTGATCTACAATTATACAAACTTTGTATAAACTACAATTACAATTGCTTTAAACATAAACAAATAAGCTAATTGCAAAATAAATCAGTTTCTACTGATGTGAAGGCTCAAACAGCCTCAGAAAACCACCTATTCCACAATTATCTCTGTAGTCATTCTAGTCATGTGAGCCTATAGTGCTGGTGAATGACCCATGGAAAATTACTGCACTAGATTCTAAATCATTACTACACAGAACAAAGTAAAGCCAAAAAAACTTGTAAGGGAGAAACTGGAATGAGTTCCTAAAGCTTTTGAAATCACATGGATCCACAAGTAGAGTCTGTGACATTCTTAGCTACTGATCAGATGCAGCAGGTCCCTTTTAGAACATTGCCTGTACAGCCAACCTGTCTGTGCAGGTACTTAGGCGCTAGCTGATCCTTAGTAACAGAATGAGGCTCAGAGAACACTGTCTGTGGACCTCTGAAAATCACTGGACGCTTCCCTTACTGCATCCTGCACCTCCCAGGTCTTTTCATGGCTCAGAAGCCAAGGAAGAAAATTTAGAAAGCTTCTATTTAACCTTTCCTATTCTAGTTACCTCAATTTCTACTTTGTGGTAATGAAAAAAACACCGTTACAGGGTTTACAATGCAGAGTAGCAGTACAGAGTGGAACACATTCTAGCCTGGACTAAAGGAAGAAACGGGCAGACCTCTTGCCCAACGCAGGAGCATTGAACAGGTCCTGAAGCTGGAGGTCCATTTGTGGCTCTGCTCCTGAAATACTTTGTGCATGTCAAAAACCTCACAATTTTCTATAAGTCATCATTAAACACTTCATATACAACATATATGTAGAAGAAGATTAAAAAAATCTGACGTATAGCAAGAGAGCTCTGGAGTTTCACCACAGTTGGAAACAAATATTCCAGGAATGGCAGAGCTGACAAGACTCTATTCCTGGTACTCCATGGCTGAAGGCTTTCTTAAGCTATTAAGAATGTCTCTCTGCTGTGATTTCTGTTGGCTAGAAGAACAGCTATACCATAAAGTTCATCCCCTTATAGATTCAATTTGGATCTATCTTCAAAAATACTTACAGAAATTTAGCATCTTTAAGACCACTTCTTCTGTCAAAGACTGAAAGAAATTTGTTTGGGAACACAAGAGAAGCGTAGCTGAGCAGTGTGATTGCATACACCTCATTTTCTTAGGAACCCGCTGTAACATCATGAATCTTTTTTTAAAGTTTAACACTCCAGTGAAGAAGAGGTGCCTTACCTTGGCCACAGATAAAGTTTCTTGACAAAAAGATTTCTCATCACTCTTTCCACATGGCAAAAGCCAGTGTTAAATGCAACTGCATTATCTGTAAAAGCTTTAATGAAGCCATGTTTGTTCTTCTGGCGATAAAGTCGCAAGATAAAGGCTTCTTGACAGGACTCAATGATTCTGTGTGCTTTGTATACTAAAATGCCTGGCAAAAGAAAAGGTTTTGAAGTTACAAAAAGTAAAGAAAGGTCCAACTTTGTATAAGTTTCCCCATAAGACTCTCTTTTTTTTTTTTTCCCTTAAATGAAGTACAATAAGAATTTAAAACAGTGACTGAACAAGCTTTCTAGGGTTCAAACCAAGCAATTCCTTGATTTCAGTACCATGGCATCCCCAAGTGCAAAACTGGGTTAATGATGCATCTTCAGGAATAAAATAAAACCAAAACAAAGCTTGTGCCTGAGTGGCAGAACTTATTAGCTTAGGAAATTCTTTACTTCTAAGGCAAAACTTGAACTTAAGCCTTCTAAAAGAAGTAAAAGTGAATGCAAGACCTAATACATTATTACAACAAAGCAACTTTGCTATGTCGAAGATTGTGGTATTTGAATCCTTTTATTAGAGTTCTGGAATTACAGACTTGCCAAGTACGTCCTACTGGTAACAATTCAAGTGTTACAGCATCAAAGAACTTGTGAATAAAATTAATTTGCTTTCCCCTCCTTCTGCTGTTCATATTCACACTTGAGGACAAAAAACACCATCCACTGTAAGAGTATACCACTGGTTTTCTTCATAGCTATGGGTACATTATAGAAACCAGATTTCTCATGCATGTTTTAGTCCACAGTAGTGAAACAACAGTTTAGCTACATTAACTGTTTGAGGTGAATACTTCTGAGATTTACACCTCAGCCAAGACCTGTTAAAAACAAGGCTTTCTCATGCTCGGTTGTGTTAAATAGCACATTTTTTCACCCTCGCTCTCGTGAGGTGAAGCCTATGTGGTACTTTTATCTGTTCACAGCTTCTGGTGGAACAATAAATGCCTTTCTAAAAAGGAAGCAAAGAACATCAAACATCACAGGTTTTACCCTGGGCCTACTTAAGCTGACAAACTTACAGTGCATTTACTTGCTGTAACAAGTTTCTTCAACTCAGCACCAGCCATTGATTTTAATATGTCTTTGCTTTGTAAATGAAAAAGCATCAACAAGAGACTTCCGTATAACTGCTAGCCACTCGTGATCAAGTCATGGAATACCTACTAAAAGGTATTTTTCTATCTAGATATTCCTATATCTCTTCTATGAAGCAAATTTTTCAGGACACAATAAAAATCATCCTCATTTCTGAACATCTTCATCTTCCAGTTTGTCAAGTTATGACTCTGAAAGGACATTAAAGGAGATGCAGAATTTGTATCAGGCCAGGAAGAACATGTGTTTACCAGAATAACTTCCTTTTAGTCAATATATCTCTGCTTAGGAAGTTAGTTCATAGTGCTGTGTAAGCCACTCATTACTACACCAACTTGTGTCAGTTTTAGTACACTATTAAATACATAATTTCTGTTGGGCCAAAACCACCAGGAATAATTCTTCTTTACTGCAGTGATAATTTATTTTCATTTAACTAAATTTATGTGTTCACTAGATGTTAACTCACATGTAATTTTACACTGATTTTATAAACAACATTTATAACACCTACAAACACTTTTTATGTGTTAACTCCTCAAGAAACATGATTACAGGTTTTTGTAAGTTTTGTTGTATAATATCACACAGATAACACACGTTTACAACAGGACTATGTGTTAACGAGTATGAAAGGAAGCAGCAAGTCGATCAAAGCTGTTGTCACACTGACCTCCAGTGGCAACACAAAAACTATTAACAACTCTTTGCTGTCATTGGACAGGACTATTTAAAATCTTTTGTGTATTTCTTCTTTTCATACTGATAAAGTCTAAAGATGTGGGGTTTTTTCCTCTTCCCTTCTTTGGTAGGGAAGAAAGGTAGAGAGGAAGGAGTCAAAGGGAGGAGGAGAAATTGTAGGTTGCCCAGAAAATGTGTTCACTTTTTTTTTAATCTAGAAATATCAGAACTGACATGCCTGGTGTCCTTCGGCTCTAGCATAAAAATGTTCAAAATGTTTTATAGATTACAGCTTGTCATAAACTGACTAAAAGGTAAGGGGTACAGCTTCTGCAGCACACACATTCTTCTAAGCATTCAATATTCAGTTATGTTTAGCCATTAGAATGTTAGCATTTGGATAACAATAAAACATTATTATATTCCTGTCCCTTAGATATCTACTTTACTAGCTCTCTGGGCTGTAACAGGGTATCTGGCTTAGAAAAGAACAAAAAACAACAGAGGCTGGGGGAGAAAGAGAACAGAACATGAGAGAAGAAAGATAACTGTAATATTTTTCATGTGTAACTTCTGTATTTCTAAAAAGGTCACAAGATAGTCCCAAAATCTTTACAATGACAAGAGCATTACTTCATAATACTGCTACTTAGATAGTGTTCAAGGTGTGCCAAGACAAAGATTAGTGACATATTGCTATTTTTTGCTGGGGAAAATAATCAGAAGTCATTTGTTAATGCAAAAAATACATAGTGTGCATAAAACATGACATCTAAAAATCAGTTTTAATCATGGGCCGGTGTCCTATAGACCACAGGACACTATTTCACCAAGTGCAATCAACTCCTCTTCTTGAAAGCCAGTCTGAATTTTGTGGTTTTTATGTCACTGGCATAATTTAACTATTTGTTTTCCAGCCACTTACTGATATTGGAAAGCCATCCAAATGCATGACCCAGTATCTAAAAATAGTGTGAATATTTTCAAATTGCATGATTTAATAAGGCAAACAAGTTTGGAGCAAAGAAAATCATTTAAAAAAGTAATGAAAGAACTATGTATTTGCTCTTCTTCCCTCAGCCTTTGTAGAGAAAATAGAATAATTCTTCAACCTCAATACTGGCTAGTAGAATTCTTCATATGTAATTAAGCTCTATGTATTTTCAAGCAGAACAGTCTCACCTTTGTTTCATTAAACTCTTACCAGTAATGAGGTTTGCAGGAATTCTGTCAGTAAGGAAATCTACCACAAGGATTCGACTTGTAGCAAATATGACTCCTCCCTGAGTGTAAAATTCATACCGAGTATTATTTGTAACTTCATTGGTAACACGCCGAGGAAGATGAACAACTCCATCTGACCTCAGCTGATCGATAAAATACTCCTATACCAAACACAATAAAAACACATCATTGTGGTAACTGATGAAGTGGAGGCAGAAAAACTTTACTTACACACCCTCTGTTCGTTTTAAGGAGCTGTCCAAACCATTAGTATAGTATGACATACTATAAGTATATATATAATTATACTCATATAAGTCATATGCTTACTATAAGTAAGAATTATGATTTTTTTACTTTTTTGTACACTTTGTTCAGTTTCAAATCATCCAGGTGATTTAAAAATTATGTGTTCTCAGTAGTAGCTAGACAATACTTAAGCAAATGTGAGCAACTGACACACAAAGGAGCCTACATTTTCATATATTTTAATAGCACTTTTCCAGAGAACAGGCAATTTTGACACTGACTTAAGAACCGAGAATTGGGAAGATACCATTCTTTAGTTCACTCATCTGTTACCAAAGACAGCTACAGCAGGTAGGTCAGATACATCAAGCTCAATCTTACACACTACAGCTGCGACATTTATTCACCTATGGTCACTACAAGAAGTCCACTGAACACCACCTCCCTGACGGAGGGAAATCCCGGAAGAGGCAGCGGCAGGTTTTGTACAGGCAGGGACAGATCTGTCAACAAGTGTCTCCTCCTTTCCGCTCACTGGCCACTTACAGAGTTCTGCTACGTGCAAGTGATGTCGATAAGATTATTTTAGGTCGCCAATGTTACTAGGACTTCATCATGCCGCAGGAGTGGGAACTGGACTCTTGATTCTAGCTGGAACAAGCCCGCTGCCGCGCCTGAGCCCTCACCCCCGGCCCCCCACGGCCTGAGGTGTCCCTCGGCTCGGAGGGAGCGGGCTGCACCCTCATCCTCCTCCTCTTCCTCCCTGGCCACGCAGAGCCAAGCCGAGCCGAGCCAAGCCGAACCTATGGCGGGGCCCGGCCATGGACCGGCGCCGGCCCTGAGGGACGGGGCGGGGCGAGCGCGGCGCCGCTGTCAGGGTTCCCGCTCACCTCCTCGGCGGGGCTGGTGTTGAGCACCAGCACGAGGCTGGCAGGCTCGCAGTAGAGGCGCAGGAAGCGCAGCAGCAGGCGGTCGATGCCGAGCCCGCGGGCGCAGACCACCAGCCCATCCTGGTGGAACAGGTCCAGGAAGACCTGGCTCTCGTGCTCCAGCAGCGCCGCCATGGCCGCCCGCGCACAGGCGCACGCGCACCAGCCGCAGCGCCCTCCCACCGCCGAGGCGGGCACTGCCCTCTGCCGGATTGAGGCGGCGCGGTCCTCCAGTGCCACGCGCGTAGTTTTCCTGCCCAGGGAGCGGGGTGCCTCAGACGTAGCGGCGGCAGCGTGCGAGGATCCGAAGAGCTGGTGTCTTCTGTCCTCATGGGAGTGTGCGTGTGCGTGTGCCGAGGGTGAATGTGAGATAGGAGATATATTCCTTTTTTGCTATACATTATTTGTGGTTTGTTGCTAATTACTTGCTTGTGTTAAACAACAAACTTGATTGAACTTCAGCGTGCACTCCTCACACGAGGCACCGGTACCTTAGTGTTTTTCTGGTACCTCAGTTTTTAGTGTCCTTACCTCACTCAGTGCAGAAACGTTTCTTTGTTCCCACAGGGTGAGGGATTCTTCAGACTTGCTTTCAGAAACATCTGAAAACGAAGGGCAGTCCTCGAAGTTACCCTTCACTGGGCTTGGTGAAGGGCGGGTGGACTTGGCTCCAAGCCTCTCTGAAAGTAAGTCCTTTTCCTGGGCTGCTTCACGGAAAATGAACGCCACCTCAGCGGGAACACAGCCACCCCCCTGAGGGAGTAAGGGGGAGCGCTGAGGGTTACCGGGCAGAGAGATAGCATACAGCCAGCTCCTGCACAGTATGAGGGTGTGGGAGATACTCCAAATATGTTTAATTTACACTGGGTATTGATTTGAAGAACTCGCCAACCAAGTTTAAGTTGACAAGCAGGTATTTTTTATTGCAGTGCTGGGAGACACAGGGGATATCTCCTCCTAACGTGTCTCGTCCTAGCATCAGTCAGGCTGTGATTATATTGTTGTTTAACATACATCTTCATTACATTTCCAGTAAATGACATACATATTCATAACATTTCCCAGAACTACTTTACATAGGTTTACACCTATTTTCGCACACATGTGGTAACGTGGTAGTGGTGTTTGGGACCTCTGGTGATCATTTCTTCATCATCTTCCTCTTCACCACTTTGTCCTTTGGCTGAACTTCAGGTTTGGAAAGTCGTGTTGTCAAGCTGCCCACCACTAGTCCAGTTCTAGCTGGTCATTGTGAAACCTTTGTCCAAGATATTTCCTTCTTGCTATTATTACTCACCATCAAGGTCAACGTTGCTTAGCTACAAAGCAAAACTAAATTTACTTATTTACAAAGGATTATATTTCATTTTGTACTTCCCTGTCTCAGTATTGATATTTATTATTTACCCCAATATAATCTTTTGGTAAAATACCATTATCAGGGCATCGAGTCAGCCATCTAATAGATCCAAATAAATATTTCCAGTTCTTTGTTTTGCATTGTCACATGTTGGCAGTTGCAGTGGGGTGTCTTTTGTTTTGTGTTTTTTTCTTTGATGTAAGGGAAAATAAAGTAAGGGAAAATACAGCTCTTGCATTTTCTTTTACCTTGTATTTATATAAGTTGACACAATGTAGATGTGTTTTGCTATACATTAGTTGTAAATTTGCCACATGGTCAGGATTATTATATAGAATGTTTTAGAAAATTTTAAAATTACTTTATAATAGATATTTTTACACTTTAAAATGCAGCACAGGGACTCGGGGCAAATTAGAAAACAAGTATTTAAAAAATGGCAAAAATTAACAAAATATGGGGTCTGTTTTGATTTTTCCCAAATGTGTGTCATATTTCTGAAATTTTATGCTGAAAGCTGAATGATTTTTTCTTTGCAGGTTGGATCATATTGCCAACTGTTGTACCCAGCACCATACTTTTGTTCTCAGTTGGCTGTTACTAAGCTCTTTGACATTGCATTTAAAACTTATTTTACACCATAAAAATGTCAGAAAATAAGTATTTTTATTTAGACAACATTTTCTTTTTGGGGCCAACAGGTCATTTGACTGACCAAAACAGAATCAGGGCTGTCATTTGGTATCTCAGAAGAGCAGAACTTATGCCTAAATCTTGCAATTAGTTTTTGTGTAATTTTTCTTTGCAAAACATTAGAGTAGTATTAAAAAGTATTCAGAAAAAAACACAAGAAAGAACTTGTATAGGACCAAGATAAATAATATTTGTCTAAGATATGACATAATTTTTAAATTGCAAGTAATAGGCCAGGGGAATTATATTCAGGGAGTAAATTGTAATACATTTCTGCATTCAACAATGAAGGCTTGCTTTTAATTTTAAATATATTAAAACTTGTATTACATACATGTATGTGATTAACATTTTGAGTAACTTTAGGAGTTTTAATTCGATAGAAAATTATAAACAAATTATAGGCTACTTTCAAGCTGATAGATTATATGAGATGGTCAGTACAGCCCATTATCAGTCTTCCAAGAAAGACATTTACTTGCCTGTTTTAAAAAGGCATTAACAGACCTATTTACTTAAGACTAGATGAAAGGCAGGTTAGTTGTATTGTAGTGCAATAGAACATATCACTTGAGGTGGGATTATTATTTGGCTCACTCGTTGGGATCACCAATATTAATCTCTCTAAGATATGCTTTTAACAACCAATCTCTTATTTTAATTTTGACAAGTTATTGATCTTTACCAGGGACATGAAGAGCACAAGAAATGACAATACAGTCACTAATCTGCCTGTTTGTGTAATGACGACAGTCTTTTCTGAAACTAGTAACAGCTCTTGTGCATCATCTTAATAGACTTTTGTTACTGATAATGTAAAGAACTGAGGACTCCCTGGGAGAAGAAAACCAATATTTAGATAACTTATATAAAACTTATTTAATATTTTTTCTAAACCATCAACATTTTATTTTGCCTTCAACCCTATCTTTGTGTTTAAGTGAAACTCAGTAATTTCAGTTGTGAAAATGTGGTGAGGTTTCCTACTCTGTGGATTTTTTGTTGTGCCCTTTGGCCTGGTTTGTTGTTTGGATTTTAGCCTGATCAATTCCATTATCTACAGAGAGAAATCTCTGACTGCTTTTAGAGGATGGCTTAAACCCCAGTTGTTAGCCAGCAAATTTCCTTGAAATGTCCTAAAAAAATCTCATATTTTGCAATTTCCCATAGACCCAATTTTATAATAAATAAATAAAATATGTTTACCTCAAATCCTAAATACATTTTGAGTCATAGAATCATAGAATAATTAGGGTTGGAAAAGACCTTAAGATCAGCTAGTTCCAACCCCTCTGCTATGGGCTGGGGCACCTCACACTAAACCACGTCACCCAGGGCTCTGTCCAGCCCAGCCTTGAACACCACCAGGGGTGGAGCATTCACGATTTCCCTGGGCAGCCCATTCCAGTGCCTCACCTTCCTTGCAGTAAAGAACTTCCTCCTTATATCTAACCTAAACTTGCCGTGTTTAAGTTTGAACCCATTACTCCTTGTCCTATCACTACAGTCCCTAATGAAGAGTCCCTCCCCAGCATCCCTATAGGCCCCTATACTGGAAGGCTGCTCTGGGGTCTCCATGCAGCCTTCTCTTCTCCAGGCTGAACAGCCCCAACTTTCTCAGCCTGACTTCATACAGGAGGTGCTCCAGCCCCTTGATCATCCCTATGGCCCTTCTCTGGACTTGTTCCAACAGTTCCATGTCCTTTTAATGTTGAGGACACCAGAACTGCACACAATACTCCAAGTGAGGTCTCATGAGAGCAGAGCAGAGAGGCAGGATCACCTCCTTCGACCTGCTGGTCACGCTCCTTTTGATGCAGCCCAGGATATGGTTGGCTTTCTGGGCTGCGAACGCAGACAGAAGCCGGCTCATGTTCATTTTCTCATTGACCAACACCCCAAAGTCCTTCTCCACAGGGCTGCTCTGAATCTCTTCTCTGCCCAACCTGGAGCTGTGCCTGGGATTGCTCCAACCCATGTGTAGTACCTTGGACTTAGCATGGTTAAACTTCATAAGACTGACATCAGCCCATCTCACAAGCGTGTCAAGGTCCCTCTGAATGGCATTCCTTCACTCCAGCATATCAACGAAACCACACAGCTTGGTGTCATTGGCAAACTTGCTGAGTGCGCGCTCAATCCCACTGTCTGTGTTGCTGACAAAGATGTTGAACAAGGCCGGTCCCAACACCAATCCCTGAGGGACACCACTTGGTGCTGGTCTCCAGCTGGACAGTGAACCATTGACCACAACTCTTTGCATGTGGCCATCCAGCCAATTCTTTATCCACTGAGTGGTCCACCTATCAAATTGATGTCTCTCCAATTTAGAGACCAGGATGTCATGCAGGACAGTGTTGAACGCTTTGCGCAAGTCCAGGTAGATAGCTCTACCACTGTCTATCAGTTCCATAGCCCCATCATAGAAGGCCACCAAATTAGTCAGGCAGGATTTCCCCTTAGTGAAGCCATTCTGGCTGTCACCAAGCACCTTGTTTTTCATGTGCCTTAGCATGCCTTCCAGGAGAATCTGCTCCAAGATTTTGCCAGGCACAGAGGTGAGATTGACTGGTCTGTAGTTTCCTGGGTCATCCATCTTCCCCTTCTTGAAAATGGGGGTTATATTTCCCTTTTTCTAGTACATTACCCTTTTTCCAGTATATTACCCTTTTTCCAATATTTTCATTATCTCTGATTAGATTTATCAACATATTAGTTCCTAAACTTATTAGCTGATGAATCTTGAAATTAACACCTATAGTCCTGTCACTAGTTATATCATATGATATCATAGACTACGTATTTGTTCTTTTTCACACCTGTAATGAAAAGATGTTTAATTTGTTTAATAAAAAAGGTGTTTATTTGCTTAATAAAACCAAAGACCGGTTGGAGGTTATAGTTAAAAGATAAGACTGCTGTAATGGCATATTCTGATTTAATGAATGGTTTTGTTATCCAGATACCCGAGGAAATATTTTCATCTTTTAAAATAAGAACAAACTTTCTGTCTAAGAAAAAGAGCAAGAATAAAAATAATGATGTTTACTGTAGGTATGAAGTTTCATTGGAAATTGAAAAAACATGTTCCATAATTTGGAATTGTATTATAAGCCATCTTTTAGCCACGTCTAATCATGTTCTTGGAATATTTAGTTCTGAGGTGAGCACTTCCTGTAATTGATGATTGGCTGAAAGAGATTTTTCTCCAGCAGTCTACATCCAGAACATTCTTTACAGGTTAAATAATATTTCCTCTGTGAAGGAAAACCTAATTATTCTTTTTCAAGGAAGCTATTGTAAAAATTAAATATGACGTGCTTTGGCTGGGTTAAAAATGAACTCTGCTAAAAGAACTAATTTGGGTTATGGTTTGATAGATAAGGAACATTAGTAAGGGAAGTTCTTATTCTACACTGGCTCTGCACAGACCCTGAGACCCCAGGATTACTAACTCTCTCACCTTCTTTTTCCCCTTAAATTTAATTGCCATGCAAGCAACAGTGAGTGTGTTCAATGTTCTTTGTCTCAAGTAAACTCAGAGTTAAACTTAAGGAGCTGTTAATGATTTCCACAGTATTTTTTCTCCCCATTTACAATTCATACTTAAGTACCCTGAACAACCTTAATTTTGATTTCCCCCACCCTGGCTTATACATTTTATGTAAATAATATATGTGGTGACCCTGTGGAGCATCCCGCTTTAAGAGTTTCTAGATGTAAAAGTAACGAAATACAGTGAGATTTCTTTATTGTAGCCATATGTAAAAATGACAGATAGATGAAGTGTTTTAATACGCTACTTATGTTGAAGTCTAGCTTATGTTTCTAAGGGACATGGTCATATTCAGAGATATTTAGTTGTTCATTTAATAGAAGTAATTTTACAAATTAACTGCTTTGTTATTAACAAAAGATGAAGCAGTTGATGCAACGGGGAGTATTTCTACATGGATGTATATTGTCAGTATTCCGTATGTGTGAACATTGGCACTGTTATGACCAGTGTGGATTTGCTGTGTACTAGTGGCAATGCAAATCTAGTTTTGCACTTCTAGAAGAAGGTTTTGAGTTTCCTGACCCTAGGTGAAAAAATGTTGATGAAAAACTTCATGTTCCAAGTGCTACTAGAAATGGTATTTTTTTTGTGAAAGAAATGATCTTGCAATGTTATTACTTAGAACTGAACTGTATTTGAACTGTAAACGTGTAACATAGGTTGTTGGAACAATGAGTATTTATTTTTCCTTCTGATTCCAATAGAACAGTTATAAAATTTAGGGATTAAAAATGGAGCTTTGTGAAAATACAGTTACTCCCATTTGCAAACCAAATGTTCTATTGAATAGAGCTTGGACAAGACCTCATAGGGGAAACGTTTAAGGTAAGATTGATGCAGCATTTTGAAGAGCATGCTTTTTAGGCACCAGGAAAACAGTTAGACACCTGTGGAGCTAATTGGCACCTCAGGCTGTTATTCTCATCAGTCCCTGTCTAGAAAGGAGTTATGTGCTTTTCTTTCCGATACTTATTTGAAGCGACAGCTTTAGTCATTGTTTTTAAAGCTGTATTTCAAACCCAGCCTTTGCGGTATACATGAATAAGATAACTTTGCGTAGAGCATAAAGCAGCAATATTGCTGTAGTGGTATCCTGTGGGTAAAACAAACAAGGGACAAAATTGTAACTGTCTCTAAATTTCACTGGTAACATACTGTTATCTTACAAGTTAGTCTGAAGTATCAGTTTTATACAGACATTTTTCCTAAGGCATATTATCAAATTTACTGTTTGTCTAAATGAAAGAGTTGTTTAGCTAGGAAAGGTATTAACCTGACAGTTAAAAACCTTTTCATATTAATTTGAAGATTGTAAAAGTGGTATTAATATTGTTTTACTTGATGGAAATATCTAATTAGAGTGCTTTTAGCCTATTATTGAAACAAGATGTTGCTGCTAATGTAGGAACACGTTTGTAATAATTTACTTAACACTTTCATAACTGAAGGCAACTGCGGGTTCTTCAGTGAAGGAATATTCTGATTTTCTACACAGAGCAGATTCATACTTCTAAAACTCTTCCTTGACTTTTAAAGAGAACATGAAGTTAACATGAAGCAAACTCTCCTGAGCTCTGGAGTTTTCCTTTCCTCTAAGTGTTTGATTATAGAATACATACAGCAAAGACAGCAAGTGCAGCATTTTTACACTGTTGTACAATGTTCTGTTTATGTACTTCCTCAATCAGTAGATAAATTCAGGGAATTTGAGGATTAAAAACTCAGTTAACTAATTCCATAATTACTAGAAGTTAGTGCTGTCAAGACAAGGATAGCACCCAAGCAGAGGAAATTGGGAGTCAGTTTCGGGCTTGAACTTCTGAAATATGCACCGTTGATTCATGCCTTGCCCTGTGATGTCAACTCTTCTGTAATGCACTGTGTGACTTTTCAAGGAAGCCTTTCCAATGACATCATATTTGAGATAACTGTTTTCTGGGAAGAGAGATTTAGCTTTCCACACAAAGGAAAAGACTCATCCTTGCTTCTACTATGCTAAGTAAAACAGGACATGTAAATAAAATGTCCATCTGCCTAGCTGGTGTATTCCAGTGAGGTAAAGAAAATGGTTAACTGCTTGTAGGAAAGAGAAGTGTCTGACATGACATATGGAAGCTCTGTACTACAGTTTTGCAATTTTCCTAGGATGTTCTCACTTAGGGCATTTCAAAGTGAGAAATAATGCTACCTTCTATCAGCATTATATTATTTCAGGGAATTGCAATACTTTCTCTTCTCTTTTCTTTCTTTTTTTTTCCCAGTACTTGTTGGCTTTTACATCCTAGTTTGAATGTATCATATTTCCCAGAAACATACCAAGAAAAATAATCTTCTCTTCAGTAAATAGTAGCTTGAACATCTTTGGAGCATTTATAAGCTTAAATGAATTTCCTAGGATTTATCATGCAGTACCAAAATCAGAATTTGGATCTGCATCTTTACTTATGTTTCAAATCAATATGTCTTTTCTACTCCTCATTTGCATTAACTGTATCTGAAAAATTAGGTATGTACCAAATTATCACACCTCTCAGATTTCTGCCTTAGTAAAATAGTATTATGAATGTGTAATCTGTTCTATTTTTAATGATGTTTTAAACTCAATTTTAAGTAGAGAAAACTATTTGCTTACATTCTTCAGAGCCTGTAGGAAGCCTCTAATTATGAAGCAGCAATAATCATTTCATAGTTAAGACTAAAGCTGGCTTCTGATTTTATACCTGAATAATAAATTGTCTTTACTGAGCCCCAAGAGTTTTTTGAATAACTTGCAAATTTTGCATGCTGTGTTTCATCCTGAAGTGTATGTTTCTAGGGAGTTTGTAGGTTAGTCAGATAAAAAATTTTACAAATATAACACTCAAAAATCTCATCTGACTGTTGAATATTTTTTTAGATCCTTGAAATTGCAAGGCCTGTAGATATCCCACTCATTTAATTTTTTTTATTGCTAAGAAAACAAGTGAATTATTCTATTGGTATAATCTGTCTATGTTAATGAGGAATTGCACGAATTAATCTCATGATATGTGAGACTTCGAAAGAGACTTAAACCTCTTTCCAGCTAGGAAAGCAAACAGAATTCTAAACATGCAAGTCCACACTATTAAAGATGATACATATATTAATAAGGTATGGACTAAATGATTCTTCATAAAAATGCAGTTTAAACTTGCAGCATAAGCATAACGTCAGACAGAACTAAAGCTACACAGAGTTTTGCTAAGGTGCTCTGTAGAGGACTGAGGCAGATCCCCAAGAAGGAAAATCCCAAAATTTTCAGATCCAGATGTATGGACAGTATATCAAATAAAGTAAGAAACTAACCCTGACACTTGTGCAAGATCAAGTGAATAACTACATTTGTTAATTTGATGGAAGTATACGTCATTTATTTTTTGGGTGCTGCAGAGTAGAAAGCTCTAGTGGTGATTTCTTGAATCCTAGGTTTGAATACAAACATGCTCTATGCGGAAAGATACGTACTTCTAGAAATCTCGTGATACATTGACTTATTCTTTCAGATTCTCCATTGCAGCTTTTCCCTTCCTAGCTCTCATCTTTTGGGGTATTCACCTCTGTCTTCCCAGAACTTTGTGCTGTAGTCACTGTCTGCCTTTCCTGTGCCTTTCCTATGATGGCTTCAGTCTGATTTTTTTTTTTTTTTTCCCCTTATGTAGGAGGCTTTCTTAAATGTATTAATTTGTTTGGACAAAAGTTACTATTATGAGTCATAGTGAACAGTCTGTGCCAGAGTCAAAACTTCTGTGTTTTTTACTCTGTTAGTCTAAAAAGAATCAACACTACATGTTTCTTTCCTTTTAAACATTTTGACCAGTACCATTTTTTATACATTAGTTTGCTAATTTTGACGATGATATCCCAGTGAAGGATTTCAGAGAAGCAAAATCAAGATCCTTGCTATATTGATGTTACATTTTTTTAATGTTTTATAAACAAACTTTTATTGTTTGTTTGTTTGTTTGTTTTCCCCCCGAAACAATTCTAAGAACGAATCATTCTTTTGGTTTGTACACAGGTGCTTAATTTTGTCTATAACTTGCTGTGTAGTTCGGTCACTTTTTATCCTGAAAGCTGAGGGTGTGGTTGGAGTTATGATAAAACTGGCTTTAGAGTTGCTGATGGCTATAGACAATTGCTGTGATCAATGGCACAGTTATGTGTAAGGTTCACATCCTGCCAGTTCACATCCATGAAAAAAATACTGGTGGATTAATCCTAAACCAAATGACATTATGTGGGAATAGTTCTTGTTTTCCTGTTCATTGTCAGAATAATACTTGTATAAAATTTGCATCCTGTGCTTTGCTTGACAAAATGTGGTTATTTGCTCACATCTGACTAGACTTCTTACTGTAATGTAGAAAAGAAGTGTTTCCTAGAGTTTGTCTTCCATGGGAAGTTGGTTTCTATGTCTTAGAAGGCTCTACCTAAAGAAAAAGTAGGAAAGGCATGTTCACGAGGTGATAAACCCAAATCCTTATTACACAAATCCTGATTCACCTGACAGGTGTGCAGAATTTTCAACAAAAGTAGCTTTTTAAAAAAGCACAAGTTGTTGCTTATAAACAAGGGCAATGACATTACTGTAAACCTTTGCTGACTCAAACCATTTATGGACTTTTGCTTTATGAGAGTGTATGGGATGGGATGTACCTGAAAAAAAAGAAAAGCACTTGAAATGCAGTGTACTTCCCAAATAGTATTTGGGATGATATTCTATCTGGAAATGGTGTACCTGGAAATAATAAAGGTAAGCACATAGGAAGTAACGATTTTTTGACGTGATCTGGAGTAGTAGATGTATGCATATTGCATTTACTAAGTTGATTCAGGGAAAGAATTTGAAAAGTGGCACAATGGAACTTAGAAATAGGTGTTGAGGTTGATTAGGAGCTGTTGAGAGATTACCCATGGTTTATCAGTGGGAAGGCTAGTGTGAGGAAACAGGATGGAATCCTGAAAATATTCTGAAATGCCGATTAACACGTTCTTGTAGTACAAATACAATAAAACAAACTGGGAACACTACATATAAAAGAAGTGAAAGCAAGGCATATAATATTCTAAAACAGTGTTGCTGTTTGATTTTGTTTTGATCTTTTTACTCTAAAAACAGTAGGTTCTTATTTCACCTACCTTTACATTAAAGCTAATTGCCATAGTTGATTATCTCTGACTCCTTGACCCTGTTATCAGTCTTCTTAGAGCTTGAAAATGAATGGCATTGTTTGAATTTACATGTTTTCCAGCTTCCCAAAATTTCTAGTAGTAAAGGGTGGTTGAAATTAGATTATTTGAAGAATAGACTAAAGCAACAGTGTCCTTTTTTTGCACGAACTGTAGCAGTTCTACCAGCCCTCAGTGCTACTTAGGCAGCTATTTGGGAAGCCCAGGCAAAAACCAAGACCAAAGGGCTTATCGACATAAGTATGTGCCAAAGAGAACCTGGAAGATACGAGAACATTGAAGGTTTTTCTTGCATGGTGGTTTAATTTTCTCTTGAATTTTGAACTTTGCTATCTTAGGCAGTATTACGCTTTCTTTTGCTGTCATTGTATCATGATTTGCCTCTAATGCTTTGAGACAAAAACTGAATTACAATTACTAGAGCTGGTTTCCATAGCAATTACAACTATTTGAATATGCACGGAGCAGCATTCTCGTTGTTTCTGTTTTTCCAAGTATCACTATTTACCAGGTGAATGATTCAAGATATAACTTTATTAAGGATCTGCAAGGGGGATTTGTTAAGGTTTTTTTGGGGAAGAGGCTGGTTATCTTAATCATGGATTTACTGTGTTTGCCAAAACCAGAGTGAATAATTTGGCAATTTCAAAAAAATACCAATACTATCTCTCCACATTGGTAGCTTAATGGAACATGTATGTGTGCCACAGCCATTTCAGTGCACAGGGCATGTCTTCACACAGCTAGATCATAGTTTAAGCTGTGAGTGGTCGAGATGTGTGGACATGCTTAATTTTGCTGGCTGTTCTTCAGAGTGGAGTCAAATGGAGTGAGTAGTGCCAGAGCTTATCAGGTGACATCTGGAAAATCCTTTATTTTGTGCTTATGAAGCGACTAACAAAAGACGATCAAGAGCTATATTTCCACTGTGATATAAAAAGTGAGTACTGATAAATAGATTTGGTCCAGTTCTGTGCTTCCTTTTGCCCTTGAATGATCTATTGACAGGATTTCCAAGTTATGAAAAAATTCTCCAATATATATGTCTACTGTATATGTATCACTTTCTAAATTGTACTGTAGCAATATAGCAAGTTTACTGTTCTGCACAGTAACTTTTGCAAAGAAAAGAACATTTAATTTGTAAGCTAAATTAATTGAGCACTGGGAAGTGCCAAGCAGTTCACTGGGAAGTTATGAAAGGAAAAACAAAAGAGCATGTATTATACATGGAAGCTATTAGAGTTATTTATCAGAAATAAATGTCTGTCTTGACTCTTCTCACACTTTGTCACATTTAATTCACTGGATTAGTTGTTGTATTACTTGCAATTTCCTGGCAGATGATCTACCATGGAATCTCTCTCAGTTCCCCACGTTCTTTTATTTTGTTCTCTCTTCCCTTGCCAAGACTCTATGGACACTTGATTTCTTGCTTCTCCTCACAAAAGTAGGGATATATCTTTCTTCTAGAGAGTTACATCATGTATCTGATGATTTGCACTTTGTTTTGCGTCAAGTTGTTTTGTACGCATACAGCCAAAAAATAGCAAGCTACACAGATTTGTTATGAGGTAAAATGTCTGACTTTCTATAGTTTCACAGATGGAGTGGTGCTAGTTTCATGGTGGATGTGCTACTAAAATTAAAAGGAACAGCATGAAAAACATTTTATCTGTAAGCTGAGTTTTTTATCTGTAAGCTAAGTTTCTCATTCAAATGTCTGGTTTTGGTATACAGAAATGGTGCCTGTGTGCTTAAGGTGTTTGTCAGGAAATGAACTCAAGCTATACTTTTTCAAACTTTACTGTGACAGATATACTAAGTTTTCTTTGGATTTTTTAATAGTTTTCGTCTTATAGGAAATTTAAGAAACCAGTACTGCCTTAGATCTCCATAGAATTCCTGCTAAAGTTTGTCAGCACTTTTGAGTGTAACCAGTTGCTTTGCACAAACATTTTAGAGCAGCCCTGCAGAGAAGGACTTGGGGGTGTTGGTGGATAAGAAAATGAACATGAGCCAGCAGTGTGCACTCGCAGCCCAGAAAGCCAACCATATCCTGGGCTGCATCAAAAGGAGCGTGACCAGCAGGTCGAAGGA
>WYDI02027361.1:52161-65542 GCA_009867235.2 Psittacus erithacus | reverse complement strand
AAAGTGAATGAAGAGAATCGACCGTGACGGTCTATGGGTACCTGCCAAGAACTGTGAACTTAAGTAAAAGGTAATTCTGGCAGGGGGAGATCGCGACCACCGACTCACAGACCACCTACCCATGTTACACCCCAGACTTATTTCTAGATTATTCTAACTCGTATTGCGCAGAATCGGAAACGGGAGGAGAATATTATAATGATTTCTAGGAAATAATACGTTTATGTACGATTACCTGATGAATTTGCATGTGTAACCCTATATAAGAAACATGATTTCAGCGCAAGGTGTGCATGCTAGGAGGAGCTATCCCCTGCGCACCTGGTGCCGTAATAAAGAAGTGTCTGCTTATCTACATCCCATTGGTGTTGATAAGTTTCTTATTCTGGATTTTCAGTAACAGAACTATGCTGAAATAAGCAAACAGCAATCCTTTAGACTTTAAAAATTGCCAGCATACCTTTAATACAAAGACTTCCATGTTTTTCAGGTAAGTTTTTTCTCCAAACTACTGTAAAAGAACATCAAATGTTTAATCAACCATTTTTAAAGCCATCATTTGTTTTGAAGCGTATCTACAGAGCACACACCTAAAGCAAGCCTACGTATTTTTGTTACTTGTCCCCAGACATGCTACATAAAAAGCAATACTTCTATACTGTGGTCATAATGAGCAATATGCTTTGCTAAGAGATGGCACTAATCTCAGTTTGCCCCTACAATGTAAGAGCTGAAACTATACTCAGAACCTTTGTATCATATGACACAAGCATACCCTCCAGGTTTCACCAAAGTCTGTAACACTGCACTATACTATGAGATACATAGCACTGTCTTAAGCACTCCAAAAATAAACACTTTCATTTCAGGAATAACATGTGAGAAGAATAAATAACCATTTCTGATCTCTCTGAGAAGTACAAAACCATTAAGTGACCTACAGAATCACCAAATGGTTTGGGTTGGAAGGGGCCTTAAAGCTCATCCAGTTCCAACCCCCCACACTGGCAGGGCCACCTTCCAGGAGAGCAAGTTGCTCAAAGCCCTGTCCAGCCTGGTCTTGAACACTGCCAGGAACTGGGCAGCCACAGCTTCTCTGGGCAACTGGCGCCAGTGCCTCAGCCCCTTCATAGTAAAAAATTTCTTCCTAATGTCTACTCTAAACAAACATATAGATAACATACATATTAAGTTGTCTATATGTCTAGAATTACGTATCACTCACTTAAAGGAGTGATACTACATTTCTACTCACTTAAATTTTAAATTCAGAATAGACTCATTAAATTGAGCCAAATAACTGGTAGGTCCTGAAATAAGAGCACAAGAAGTGCTGCAGGAAAACAGCACCAGGTTAAAGAACTGCATAATTACTTTGAACATAAAGTATCAAGGATAAAGCACACCCATGTAAAAGGCCAGCTCTCCTAACACATTCATTACTAACACATTACTTAGTTCTTACTTTTTTAGTAACATCGACAAATGTTTCCTCAAGCCCCCTACCTAAAGAAGTATACAAACGGGCACTAACCCCCACACCTCAAACTGCTACCTTAAGATGTACCGGACGGTAAAAGATTGCCTCTGGTCAACACGTGCCTAGTCCACATACGCCTAGAAAAAACAACGCACTACCCCAACCTCCCTCCCTCTAGTCAGCTTCTACTTAAAAGGCCCACATACCACAAGCACAGCACAAAGAAGAGCTCAGTAAAAGGTGGAACACTACTAAGAAACTACTTTTTGCTATACTAACTCCCTCCCCCAGCATCCTTCATATTCTGCTTTAGTTTCATGCTCTACCGCTGTAAAAATAACCCGCTAACCTTAACCACCGGCACGGCCAGAACCCACACGCACACCCTCACACTTGTCTCAGAGGCTTCCAGAACCGCCGCTCGCGCACCCGCGGACCAACCACAAGCGGTAAGGAGGGGAGGGGCCGGGCCGGGGTCGGCGGTGAGCGGGCGCCTTCTCGCCTGCTTCAGCGCGTTGTTGCGATAAACGGTTTTTAAGTGGCAAGTTTGCTGCTAGTCTTGCCGCGGGCTTTGGGGGGTGAGGTTGGTTGAGCGGGTGCCCAAGGGGAGGAAGGAAGGGGCCGCACAGGAACACGGCGGAGCAACCGGTTGCTTCTGAGGTAGGGGTCGCGTCCGGCAGCGTGAGGCGGTGGTCGCCGGGGCTGCTGTGATACGTGTGTTACCAGAGGAAGCAGGCTGTAGTGGAGCATGTTTTTCAAAGGGGTGTAAAACCAGGTAGATGGGGGAGAAAAAGCCGTGGTAGTGCCATACTGGAGTTTAGCTGTGCTACTTAAATATGTGCGTTTCCACACCAGAAATTGTAAATCCTATTTCAGGCTTAAAGGAAATGTTCAGTCTGCATCTCAAGCTCAGTTATAAAGCATTTCCATTCAGGCTTAAAATAGAGTGATTTAGGCCTGACTTAATATTGCACAAGGGTGCATGGACAAGGTGCTGGACCAAGGGAAGGGGATGAAACACACAGGACATGAAGCCCACCTCTTTGGGCAGAAGCCATGCTTAATGGCCTCAATATTTAAAAACTACAGTTTTAATATTTTTAACTCAAAATATTGAATAGTCAGTATTTGCTATATGTCTATTCTGAGCCATTCAGGGTTGCATTTAACTTTTATCATAACTTTCTATATAAAATAGTGTGTATGTATGTGTGTGTATATATATATATATATACATTTATATATACTTTTTCCTCCTCTTTTGTCTCTTGGCCTTCGAGCTCCCCCTCCTGGACCATTTTGCTTTTGTTGCTGGAAAAAAAAAAGTTACAGGCGTCAATCAAAAATGGAGAGGCAGACTGCTCACTTTAAGATACAGATTTAGTATTGAAGTAACTGGTTCTGACACAGCAAAGCCTACAATTAAAGGTATAAATCTACTGCTACATGCAGGGGTGTAAATACTTATGTAAGAATCTAACCTGTATCTATGTTGCTCAATAATTTGTTTCCTAAGAATATTTTCTCCTAATAGCTACTTTCTACCTCAAAGCTAAAATGGTAGATATATAGCAATAAAAAGATCATCAAGGAAGCTCTCGAGCAACTATAAGGCTGTATTGTGAAATCAAAACAATTTCAGATTATGTAATTTATTTTTTTTTTTGTATTATATATATTGTTTTGTATGTTTGAACTCATGATCTCAATGTATTTGGGCTGGATAAGGAGTAAAGTGAAGACCCTGAGTTTTTAGGAGACTGAACTTTGAGTTGTTCAGGGAGCTAGAGGATGGGACCAGCTTGTAGTGACTGCACAAGGGTTAACGGTTTTAAACTGAAAGTGAGCAGCTTTAGTTTATATATGAGGAAGAAAATCTTCATTGTGAGAGTGGTGAGACACTGGGACAGGTTGCCCAGAGAAGCTGTATTAGGCACAAGGAGTGCTCTCTAAGGGAGCTAAACACAAAATGGTAAATTGAAAATGCAAGTAACTTCTGCTCTGAAGTCGCTAGCTTGAAGTTACGATGTGGACAACCTCATCCTGAACCACTTAAGTTTGGCATTGGCACATAACTGCCTCAAGCAGAGTATTCTTCTCAAGTTCCAGATAAAATGGTTCACCTGCTTTCACGTATTTTTTTTTAATTATTATTTTTTTTTTTAAACAGAGGGTAATAAATTGAGATTAATATTAGGAAGATTTTCTTTAGTGTGAGGGTGGTGACACACTGGAAGAGATTTCCCAGAGAAGCTATGGCTGCCCCATCTCTGGCAGTGTTCAAGGCCAGGTTGGATGGGGTGTGCAGCAACCTGGTCTAGCGAAAGATGCCCCTGCCCATGTCACGTAAGACAGCGTTACAGAGTATTTTCTTTGTTTCCTCTCCATTTTAATTATCCCATTGTCTTCACGTTCAGAAGAGATAGACAGAATATTCTGAAGAAGATGACATACCGCATAATATTCTGCTTCGGGTGACCCATGTTTTGCAGAGGTATACAAATTTCAGTAAGGTCTGAAAAACCAAGAACAGGCTGAGCATGTTCAGAGAGAAGAAAAAGAAACATTTTTTTCCCAATCCAAGTGAATACTGTAAAACAATTTAATTAAAATTTTGCAGAAGTTTTTAACTGAAATACAGAACAAAAGCTGAAACAAAGCTTTCTGAAGAACTTCACTAGCTCTTGTCAAGTCATCATACTTACTTCTTCCAGGTAAAGAAGTTGCATCACTGCTCCATTTATTCCACACATTGCACAAAAAAAGACAAAACCAACCAACCCAGAATCCCTGAGAACCAACCTGCAAATGCACTCAATCTGATAGATACCTTTGTGTAAATTATCTACTTTTGAAAACTGTAGTTTTGACCAGATTACTATTAGTAAATATAATTTAGGTATATCTAATATATTATTATGATCTAATATTAACTTCATAGTATTCTTTTTAAAAACTGACTTTCAGCTAATAAATCTCCATATACACTGATTTTCCCTAGAATGAAAGAATAGGGAGATGTCAGCAGATAGAGAACGGGAGATTTTATTAATTTCTAGATGCACATTGCAGTTGTTGAATGGGTAACTTTTGGAAGCATAGTAAAAGAATTCTTCAACTCAAAACATACGTGGTCTGAACTTAATATATAATTAAATTTTCAGGGAGAAAAGGACCTGTGTAACCCAGTGGACCAGTGTTGCAGCTATTTCTAAAGTTAGTATGTAAGTAGAATATGATAGTAATTGTTCAGTGTAGTTAATATGAAATCACAATAATTGATGGTTACATTAAATTTTCAGTGGCCTCTGAACATTGTAACTGGCACACTTGTTCTATTTTAAAGACTCAAAGAATTAGTTACTCAACTCAAATTGCACACACAAAATGCTTTGGCAGGACAAAGGAATATTTTCCTAACTATTTGGCAATGATTAGAAAAGTCCAAACCTCACAGTGAATATATATGTAATTAAAAAATTTCTATCTTTAAACCAAACATTTTATAATTTGCTATTGTAATCTGAACAGGCAGAGTTTATCGTCAATGGATTTATGTGTTTATATTTTGCTTGAATATTAATGTAGACAGCAAGATTGTTGATGGTTTTTATGACTATCCTGTGAAATACACTACCCTCTTTCATGAGATCTTCAACCTTCTTGTCTGTTGACATGATTATTTTCTTTTCTCCTGTATAATCTGGATCTTCTGGATATAACTCATCTCCTGGGGGTGGGAAAAAGGTTTTGGTTATACATTGCCTAACTTAATTTTCAGCCTTTTGATTGAATGACAGTAGCAATTTTTAAATATCGAGGCATGAATCTCAGTAAAAATGGATTTCACATTTACATACAAAAGTTACTGCCTCTAAACATTTTCAGATTTAAATACATAGCCTTAAATGTCTGAAGTATCTGTCAGGGGATGCTGCAGTGCACATAAAAGGTGTTGATTTGACTGTTCAGTGCTCCTGATAATACTAATATACTATAATCACAGCCTGGTCAGACAGGAGTTTATAGAATAGGTGGGGAATAAGAGAAATACTTTTCCACATGTATAAAGATAGGCTACAGTAGGACCAAGAACAGAAACTTGTTGTGTTTTGTTGAAGAAACGAGTGTTTTGCCGTGTAAATGCATGTTATATTTGTGCAAGAATGCTAATAACACATGCAGAAGTTCTAGAGGTCAGTTGTGAGGCAAAAAGCATAACGAAAAGCAAACTAAAGCAGAAGACAGTATGTGCAGCTTTTCTTAAGAAAAAGGGAAAAGGTACATGAAATGAGAGTAAAGTAGGAGAAAGGGCAGGAGGAAAATGAGTGTATCTTTTTAGATCACTGCACTATCATTACAGTTGTGAAGATTGATAATGCACCTGTGCTTCATCCACTTGCCCTTACAAACACAAATGGATAACTGAACTGAGAATTCCCACTAAAAAGGACTAAATATGAGTAGTTCTAATACATCCTTAAGATTAAGAAAAGCTGACATGCTAGAATTTCTTCATAAATATATTAATGAAAATGAGTTTGAGGTGTACAGAAATAATTGTGTTGTCTGACGCAGCAACTTGTCTCGGGTAGTCACCATTATCAACTGTATTGAAGAAGGAAGCCAAACAGTATAAAAAGTGTGCAGTAACAACCCTTAAGACAGTATTTGCCTTACAGTTAAAGATGGTTTATATAATGTGGCTCGAGTACACAGCAACCCCAAGCTTTTATATATTCCAGAGAACTCTCTCATATTTTTACTTACCTGGCAGTAGCTGGATGTAGCCATCTGAAGCAGTTAACATCACAGGCATCCAGCATTCACATCCCTCTAGAGCTCTGTCAGAGCTGAACTTGTGTAACTCATGGAGTGAAGAGAAGTTGCACAGCCTACATAGTTCATAGAACTGAGGTGGCGCAAGCCGTATTTCCTCAGATTTAAAGCGTTCAATGATTTCTGGAGGTGATGACCACTGTAAGATGAAAAGAGGCCTTGAAATTATAGTTTCATCAGCAGACAGTATCAGTAACTTCAAAAGCCATTAGCAGGGTATTTAGAGAAAAGGAGCTTGCCACAGCCTACATCTTCTCGCCATGATAAAACACATGTATAAAAATTACTTCTTCCTATAAAAATAAGTAAGCTGCTGGTTTACACCTAGGCATGCCAAGTTTAGAAACAGATACTTGTTTTAGGGGCCTGTCTAAAAGCCTTTTGAGCACAACCCTTATAAACTCAGTGTGACTCAGTTACCAGGGGTCACTACTGATAGTTCAAAAATTGTAAGTACCTAACATCTGCTTCCTACGTGTGCTGTTATCAGAGCGTGAATGCCCAGCTGTTTGTGCTTAAGCCTTGTGGTGTTCTGTGTGTTTAAACTCCCTGTAGTCTGCATTTCATCTCACATGGTGGATTTGGTAACAGAAATATGTGCATAAGCACTTGCAGTAGATTTGTGTTTAAACTGCCTGTAGTCTGCATTTCATCTTGCATGGTGGATTTGGTAACAGAAATGTGTGCATAAGCACTTGCAGTAGATTTATACTCTTCTTAACAAAATTCTAACAAATATGCTTTTCAGAAGATTAAAAAAGAAAAATTCAGTATAGCTCCAGAACTGGTTTTAATAGTACAGTATTTCAACGTTACTTCAAATATTCCAAGTAACTATGAAAGACAAAATTCCTAGCAGCTGTTGTAGCCCTGGGGCACTTTGCATGCCACAAGGATCTCTCCAAGCATGGTGAATGTTCAGAGTATGATGACAATCCTGCACTGGTACTGCACCAATGAATGGTTAAAAAGTGATTATTTGTTGTACACCTCTGGAAAATACAGTAATGCAAGGTGAAAATTATCTGATATGACACATCCCACGCCCCAAAACTTCAGGTACTGCCCTGTTCTGACAGTGGTTGTAGTTGAAAGGTGAAAGCGCCTGACCTTTTCTCTCCTGAGAAAGAAAGCTATATGAAGACGGCGAGCTAGGGCTCGCCTGTTTAACCTCTGCCGGGAGCAGGCCCAGCGGTTCTTCTGAGGCAGAGGCGAGGAGGAGGGCTGTATGGGAATGAAGCAGACTACTTCCTCCGTAAGGCCACCACCACACCGGCGTGACGGACCTGGGGTTGCAGTAGCGCGGAGTGAGGACCAGGCACCTCCTCCGGGGTCCTCTTACCAGGAAGGCTGTCACCTCCCGGCCGTCCTGCGCGGTGCGCGGCCGCCGCTCTAGGCAGCACAAGTAGAACGCGGTGTCGTAGCGCCGGCCGCCGCGCCCTGCCCTGCCGACGGGAGTCAGCCAGTTGCTCCATTCTTGCAGCGCCCAGATGTTGGGGACGCAGCGCAGGTGCTGGCAGAGCTGCAGGAAGCAGGCCGGGTCCTGCTGCACTCGCCGCCGCCACTCACTCAGCTCCCCGGCTGGGGGCAGCCACTCCGCTGGCAGCGGGGGGACCGGCCCGCCTGCCGTCGCCGGCCCTGGCCCAGGCACCAGCAGCAGGATTCCCGCCTCCTCGAACGTTTCCCTGATAGCGCAGATGCGGAAGGCGACTTCCCCCGGCAGCGGGGAGCCCAGCTCCTCCCGGTCGCTGGCGAAGAGCGGGGCCCGGCTGCTGCCGGGCGGCGGCGGCCTCACTTGGCCCAGCCCGCACAGAGGAGAGGCGGGTAGCAGCCCCAGCCAGTCTGCGGAGAAATCCGCTGCCTCCATCACCCCCCCCGGGAAGACGTGGGCGCTGGGCATGAAGCCGCTGCGGGAGCTGCGCTGCAGAAGGAGCAGCTCATAGTCGAAGGGGCCGAGAGGGGTGCGCGGCAGCCGCCCTGGCGCGCCAGCTGCCAGCAGCAGCGTGGCCGCTTCCCTCCAGTGCCGCAGCCCAGAGTTCATCTTGAGGGGCGGAGGAGGCGGTGGCCGCTGCACCGGCCGCGATTCTGCTGTGCATGTCCCCGGGCACCACCGCCGCCTGGGCTTCCGGAGGAGCCACTGCAGCCGTGGGAGAGCCTTCGCAGAAGGAACGCCTGCCCCGCCCAGAGCTGGGGATGGTGGCCTGTCAGGCAGGGTCAGTAATGCCTCAGTCCTGATCATCCTTAAGCTGGTAAGTAGTGTCCTCTAAGGGCAAAAGCTTAAGGAAATACTGAGGATTTATGGGTATACGGCGAATGGCTGAGAGAAATGAGGCGGTGGCTTTCAATTTACTTGAAAAACTATGGCTTGGAGTAGTTTGCACTTCCTGAGGTTTCATAGCACTGAGCATATTTACAGCTTGCCAAAAAGTAAATGTTGAATAACTGCCTTGGACCCCAAAAGTCTTCCACAGTACTGCTGAAGGCACTGTAGTTATAGCCCCAGGAATCAGCACAGGGTCAGGAGCCAAGGACTCAGATTTGTAATGGTAATACTGCTGCTGACCCGCCAGCTGGCCTCAGGAAAATCTCCTTATCTCAATTCCATGTCAAGGCATGTTGATAACCAAAATAATTTTAGGTCTTTGATTAAATATGTCATGCTCCAAGTTGTTTGAATTTATTCTAGTAGGCTTCAAGGAGGAAGAGTATGTAGAAGCTCCTTTGAGGCTAAGGACTTTGTTACCCGAAGAAAAGATCTATTCAGGCAAGATAGTAAAACTTTGCAAAAGTCTTTTGAATAGGTGTTTCACTTTAGGAAACGTTTTGTTCATTTAACGTTTGATTTTTAAACAGAAATAATAGATTGGTTTGGGGTTTTTTTGAATTTATAAGGAGTTGAGCAGAAGAAAGCTGATTACACAGGTTGAGAAATTTTGTAAGAATGGTGTTTGCACAGAGAATCCTCCTCCTCTTTGTAATCCTTCTGGTGCTAAATTCCGTTTGGCAAATACCCACATTACCTGCACGTGGCTCTGACAACTCCTTTTGATTTTCTGTTTGAGCATGTACTTTATGTCTGTGAGATGTGGCTCACTGTAACTGAATGATTAGAGGCAATTAAACTAGGAGGATGCTGGAATATGTCAATTGGCAAAACCAAAAATTCAGTCAGGATCTACACAGACACAGCTAGGCCAGAAGTTCATCCTGACATGGGGCTGCAGTCAGCAGAGAATAGGTCAGCCAGCTGATTGTGCTAAAACTGTCAGAACACCAGCTGTGATATAGCCAGACATTATACAAGTTGGCCCTCTTTCTCCTTTCCTTCCTTGTGACCAAGTTTACAAGCAAAACCAGGGCATCTTGCAGCTAGCCTCTTTTTTCATACTAGTTTAATGAATACTGCTCATCAGTGAAGCGTAAAGTCCACTAACATGCCTGTTGCCTCGTAAAAGGCATTTTGAACCTAAGATCATGATTTTCACCTCATATTTGTTTGCCTTCTGTACTCTTAGTATACCTATCTATTTTACTGTGTTAAGTATACATATTGTTAGGAATGTGCTTTGCCTGAAAGCTGCTTTACTGGTGAAATAATAAACTACTGAGGTTTTTCAAGATTTAATGTCTAATGAGCTTGATGGCTGGTCAAAAGGATTTAGGGTCCATTATGTCAGATCATTTCAACATAAAGGCATTTTAAGTAGAAAGTACATATGTAACAGTAACAAACAGTGTCATTTTCAAATCAGTGGTATTACCAGCACATGTATAGGACTGCCTTAATGTGGCAAAAATACAATGTCTGAGACCCCTGGAACATTATTTCAAAACATCTTTAGGAACATCTGGTAATAGAGGATAGCGCAGATTATTGTTAAGTTTCTAAATGTAATGTTTTTGTAATAGCACAGTCTAAAGTCTCTCAAGTGCTACTAAGTAAAGCAGGTGTATCCTGGAAAACAATTCTTTTGCTTTTCCTGGTATCCGCTGGTACTAAATTTAGGAGACCTCACTTCGTAGGCGTTCTTGCATGGGGAGTGGAAATTGAATGCGTGGCTGGCACGTAGAGTGGTGTTTGCAACCTCAAACAGATAGAGAATAGCAGGGCTGTCAGTAGAGAAATAGTTGTGTGGTTATAGCATTGTTCATAACTGTTCCTAGCATTTGAAGCAGTCTTTTGGGACCAGAGACAGGCAAGTGCAGCTGCAAGTTAAGGCAAACATTGTTCTTTAGTCCAGTTGCTGCATTTTTCGACACAATCCTGGGGTACCTAAGGTACCTCTTTCCCCTGAGAAGGATGACATTCTTAACCCAAGGGTCAGCATATTCACCCTGTTTGTGGGAATTTCTTAGCTTCCTTTCAGTGTTGTATTACAAAGAATAATTCAATATCTGTTCATGACAAAGCTGAAGTAATCTCATGCAAAATTCCAGGAGCATGTGAGTCTTTAGTTGACCCAGTTCTCCCGACTGGAGGTGGCAGGAAGTTCCAAGGATGAATGCTCAGAAAATGGGTGTTTCTGACAATTGGAAACTTTGTGAGCAAAGAGTGCTAAGTGATGTGCTACCCCCATCCAGTTTCCTGCTAAGAAAGGCAAAAGCTAAGTGCTGTGAGTGTGTGTGTACCTGCTCTCTCAACGCTATAGCTAGCTTGCTGGAAATGGCTCAAATGAATATAGAAAATGTTCTAAAGCCAAACTAGAGGTAAGGTTATCTATAAAATGTTAATATCCATAAAGTTTTAATTTCTTCATCTCCAACTTGGATGATTTCTTTTTTCAATATCTTGTGCTAAAATGCAGAGTTCACCTCACTTGTGCTTAAAATCTGTACAGCATTGAATGATTTCAGAAAGAATGACAAATCTGAGGAAACCTGTTACTGAGGATTGCCAACCCTAACACAAGCATGCTAGTCTATTCCATTACTGTAATGTGAGCATTCAGCACAAGGGCATTCTGCATTCAGATGGGCCCCAGCATTATGCCTCAAGGGCCAGGATGTAGGCTGGGAATACAGGAGACTTCAGTTCGGAGAACAGTCTTCCCATAGCAAGAATTAGCTAGAGATAGGTGGGACACTTAGTAAGATGTAAGAGAAGACTGAGGCCTTGGAGGTCCCCTCCGGATTAAATGGGTAAAAAAAAAAGAGAGAATTATTTTTGCTAAAAAAATTAAGAGGTTGATTGCCTTTTGTGCTGCTGGTGTGCCAGAACATGCAATTTTTAACCTAATGGACTCTGAATACTTTTGTATTCCAGGTTGTTTTCAAACACAGATTGTGCTGTATTGAAAAACAAGCCCTTCTGAA
This sequence comes from Psittacus erithacus, assembly GCA_009867235.2. Lineage (NCBI taxonomy): Eukaryota > Metazoa > Chordata > Aves > Psittaciformes > Psittacidae > Psittacus > Psittacus erithacus. Next base: position 53,910 of record WYDI02027361.1, on the reverse strand, counting down.
GTGATGCGAAAGTTGCATTAAATGAAATGCCGTAAAATTGTGGCACTGATAATGATTCATTGTGGGATAATATTTCAGTAATATGGCGGTTATTTCAATGTTTTTCTCTCCAGTTCAGTTACTGCTAATGAAAAAAAGAAAACATTAGTTTGTTTAAAGAAAAAAATTTAAGGTCACTAGATATATAGAATTGATTGTAAAATTAGCTTTTTGGGTTTTTTTGTGTATGTGTGATTAGAATACTTAGCAATAGAGTGACTTAATTCCTTTCTGTTGCATCATTGGATAAATTGCAGCTCATATCAGTAATAATTATTTATAGGTCATAACCAGGTCCCACTATTATTTGGCTCACATGCTATCCTGTGAGTTGGAGATAATTATACTAAGTCAGTCTTGGTTTAATTTGTATGCATCTGGTAAAAGCTTTGTCCCCATGCAGAGATAGTGTCTACTGTATTATTGAAAAAATTGTTAGAACCTCAAATATAAAAAAATTAAGAGATTTTACTGAGCCTGTCTGCTACTTCTTAAACTGGCTTATTTCAAAATGACATTCTAGAGCTTTTATATTAGTTCATACAGTACCAAGAAAAAGGCAGACTTAGGAAATAATATAAATATAAATAAATTCACTGTATAATTTTCCCAAGTATTTTGTCCAAAACATGAATAAATGTCACATCTAGGAAATGCAGGTTTATGATTATAGCACTATTATATAGATTTGACTAAAAAGAAAAATAAAAATACAGCTACCTTCATACAAAACAATATTCCAATAAATCAAAGCAGATCAGAAAACTAGGTTACAGATAGTATTAACTGGAAATGTTTTGCTTCCAGCAGGCGCATAATGGATTACATGTCTTATGCATGTAATTATGATTCTCATTCTGCAGCTTTTAATTACATGGATAGTTTTCACACATGTAATTTCTCACTAAACTGAGTAGTGATGGCTTATATGAGTAATTATTCAGACCACTCCATCTAGGACCCAAAACTCAAGTGTGTATTTTTATATAAAGTTACACAGGCAATTAGCGTATCAGATTAAGTTGCTAAAGGAGTATCATGTTTGGTGTGTCTGGTACTCCTCAGTCATTTTATATGGTATAAATAGTTAAATATTTTCTTTTGTCTTCTTTTCTCAGTTTCACCTGTCTCACTTGTTTATATGATTTATATATAAATTCTTCTGGATCATACAGATGAATTGCATTTGAAATTGTCATTTGTTTTTGTTTTTTCCCTCAAGACAATTATATGTGGCTGCATGACCTGACATTTACCGTTCTTACAAAACCCTCATGGTCTTCTTAGATATGCTTTAGGCTATGTAATTTCTTACTGCTGTGACACATCAATGAGTTTAACTATACATGTTCTTTGAACATTTGTTTGCAGAAGACAGGCTTGACTGATCGCAGGCTTCAGTGATTGTTTTAATGGCCGCTTCAGGAACCTGCTTAGTAAGGTTCCATGGGATATAGCCGTAGAGGGCAGGGGGGCTCAAGTCTCTTGACTGATATTCAAGGATATCCTGCTACAAGCTCAGGAGTGTTGCATCCCAACTAGAAGGAAGTGCAGCACGAAGGCCAGGAGACCTCCTTGGATGGATAAGGAGCTGCTGAGGAAACCTTGAAGTAAAAAAGAGGGTTGTAAAAGATGGAAGCAAGGACAGGTGGCCTGGGAAGAATACAGGGATGTTGTCCAGGAAGCTAGGGACCAGGTTAGGAAAGCTAA
>WYDI02027361.1:0-52061 GCA_009867235.2 Psittacus erithacus | reverse complement strand
CTGGCGGTGTTCAAGGCCAGGTTGGACAGAGCTGTGGGTGACATGGTTTAGTGTGAGGTGTCCTGCCCATGGCAGAGGGGTTGTAAATACACAATCTTAAGGTCCTTTCCAACCCTAACTATTCTATGATTCTAATACATAGTGGAAAACTGACCAAAATAATAGACCAGCACATTTGCAGTATGATTGTCACTCCATTTCTTTGTACTTAAATTGGAACTGGTTTTAGAGGATTATTTTGTTCAATTTAGTAGAGATGTTATTAGTAAGAATATGATAAATAATGCCATGCAATGCCATGTAAATAAAACAAAACTTACAGTCCAAACAAAAAAAAACCAACCCAACACACCTTACACTGTGGAGGCTTCAGAAGTCAAATTTCTGATACTAAGAGAAAACATAGGAGATACTATGACAAAATTACTGGAACTGAGCAATAAGTTGCTTTTGCTAGCTAGCCTCTGTGGATGAAAGATTTTCAGGGATCATGTAATTTCGTTTGTGTTTGCCTGCATGGCTTCTAGTCTCGTTTCTTCCAGTATGAAATGCTTGTCCTTGACTGCATGAAAAGATGCAGCAGAGCCTTCAGGCTGGTGAAATGCCATGTGACTTTCCACCTGTTCACAGGTTTCACCACTGTTTTCCAACTGCTGCAGCAAGCTGTCAGGATGAATGACAAGGTGATCCTTGTGGAACCACCTTCTTCCAACAGAAAGTCACCTGTAATGTGAAACAGAGAAGAAAAGGGTTGTCTTGTAAAATTGGTAGTAACATGTAGCAAATCAAAATATTTTTACTCTTACTTTGTATGGAGTTAATCAGAGAATGTGTGGTGAGTTCCACTCAGGGATATTTTATATTCTTTGTCCCACTGGATATAAAATACTACCTTCTTCCAGAGAAGCTGTAGTTTAACCTCGAAAAGCTATTGTATTTAACAGAAAGTATACTTTGCTAACATAAGATGAAAACATATTTACTACATCCATCCATCCATCCGTCCATCCATCTATCCATCCATCTCCTTCCTTTTTTTGTCCTTCCCTCAACACGAGTTAGTTTTATATGAAAGACATCATTTTCTAATCACACTTTTATGGTATGCTTACCATAGCAAATGCTGCTCATGTGTAGACTTCTGTTTTGTCCAGATCTCTTCCTGCATTAAAAGACTTACATAATCGTATTGAGAGAAAGCATTTAGAGACCTGTAATCCACTGGTCTTAGTGAATGACTTTTTACATAATGAGAATCTGTGAAGGGTAAATATGTTGACTAGGAGTTCCATTAGCACTTAGAAACAAGGTATTTATGGAAAATGTACATAATACAAATGCTATAAGAGAAGGAAAAGAAAGCCCATAACGAATCCTTTCAGACTACAAACAATAAGCACATTTTATTTTTAATCTGAAAGCTAGTAACATCAGTCATTCAATTTTTATATAATTGCATTCACATAAAAATATTTTCATATTTACATGAAGAATTTTGAAACAAGTATATTTCACATAATGTTTAAGTTTGATGTTACATTATTTGCAGTGTAAGGAGAATCACTTTAATTACGGTTTTCTGTTCATTTTCTTAATAAACTGAAAAACAGTGCAGAGGAGCTTCATTGTAATAGACTGGAAATTTTGGAATAAAATTAAGATATATCACTATATTCAACTGTGGGAGCTTAAGGGTGCATTTATATAATGAGAACTTTAATGAGAGTTACTTTTATTCCTGTGATTGAAATAAGGATGTTTTGTTTAGAAAAGCTTACTGACAAGCTGTATTAATAGTACAGGTTTTCTTTGGTTTTAATTACTGCTGCAAGTGATTGAAATAAGGATGCGATTGAAATAAGGATGTTTTGTTTAGAAAAGCTTATTGACAAGCTGTATTAATATTGCAGGTTTTGTTTGGTTTTAATTATTGCTGCAAGCCAACAAGTAACTTATAAGAACATACTTTATTTTAGAGTTAAATAGTGACATTAACAAATTTGAAGTATTCAAAGTGTAGAAAACACCACCCATGCACAGGCAAAACCAATAATGTGTATATCCTGTGAATAAAGACAAAAGGACTGAAGTAGAGCAACACTGAAATGAAGCAATAACCATTTTCTTTTGTATGAAAAACACAGTAACATTCTCATTCACTGATCAGCATGAATGTTTGCACTGTCATCATACTATTTTAGAGTATTTTTAAGTCTGACTTCTGATTTTTTGCTGACAAAAAATCGCATTTCCAGTCTTCTTCCAGGGGCTGGAAAAAATGAAGACTGAAAATCTACAACATTGCTTTATTTCTTAATTTGAAAGAAGCATCAGTACTTTTGGGCAGTGGTGGTTTCATCTTGGTTTGATATTGTGCGCTGTTGTGCCTGACTTCTGTCACATCGAGTGTACACTTGTTATCAAGTGTAGGAGAGGAAGAGATCAGTGGCAGGAACATGATCCCTTTAGATAGTGCCAATCCTGTTAGAATTCTACTTAATCTATTAATTTTAGATAGTCTAAAGATAAGATGATACAGATTTTAGGAACAAACTAATGATGAATAAATCTGCAGCCAGCTTTGACTTAAGATTTGACAGGACATTATCTTTCCAAGGTCCAATCCTTTAAATACTAATTGTGTGCATATTCATAATGAAGCAAGACACATAATTATAGGCTACATATGTGAATTCTTTGAGTCTTGTATCCAAAAATCCAAATTCAAAAAATTGCAACTGACTGAAAATTCACAATTCACTGACTTGCTGAAGCTTACTTTGTAAGATGAGATTACCTGTTCTTAAAGATTCTACACAACTAACCACGAATAAATACTGTACCCACTTCAGGACACCAAGATACACGGTAATGAACACTGGGTAGGTGTTACCATTTACTAATCCACCAAAAACCAGACTTGCATTACCTGGATTTTCAGAACATGCGGTTAAGCGATCTGATTTCAAAAGGAACATGGAGCTTTCAAGAAGCACAGAACAGAGCCCAACTTCTTGACCACCTTCCTCTGAACTAAGTAAAAGAGTGCAAAGAGTGCAAATGCCCACAAATCGAGGACTAGCAGTGGCACTCCAAATATGTACATTCTCCTACAGCTTTTGCTGTAATTCAGGCCTCCACCTACTGTCTTTTCTCTCCTGTATTATTTTCTTTCTCACCTACAAAATGACCAGATTCAAATTTATCACATGCTTTTTCTCCCCATATCCAGTTCTCCTAAATTTTAAAGAATAAGCTGCTTGCTGAAGTTTTTAAAATTATGTTTAGTTATGAACTCAAAAATACTAGCTGTTTATGAGTGTTGTCCACATCATTTTATTTAACAAGCATCAAGACTATTGTCTAGTAACTTCACAAAACATGTCTGGCTGTTACTGCTTAATAATGTGCCCATAATAATCGCTGCAGAGGAATAATAAATTACTAATCCCCATTATTACAGGGCCTTTGTATTCGGCCATGGAGTGCTTCATACACCTATGGCACTAAAAAGTATGAACCACGCTTTCTTGATTGGGTGGTGTGTGTTCACAGTAACAGGAGGTATTTCCATAAAGTTACACAAGAAACACCATCAAACATGGGTCCTTTTACAAAAACATGGAGCTTGTCTGCAAAGTTAGTGTCTGACCCCCCAGCTTTACATGTAAATGTTGACAATTTTATAGGGAAGCACTGGAAAATTTTCTGATGCTGTTACATTTACCTCCCAAAATTGCCATGTATCAAGCTGGACCAGTCCTACAGGCTCCCTGCTTCCCAACAGGTTAATCAGACAAGAGTGAGGCAGGAAACTGAGACACACTTTCATCTATCTCTGGTTTTCTGCAAAGAATTCAGGAACTTGCAGAAATGTGACAGTACATGAACAGGCATCAGTCCCTGCCTGCCAACCTGAGAGAGGATCCCTCTGCATTATAGAAAGGTCTGCTTTAACTCAACTGTTTTGTTGTTTTTTTTTTTTTCTAAAATCTATTTTCAAAAATGATCGCCTCTGCTGTGGGCAGATTCATTGCTCCTGTTTCTGTAGTTAATTGTGAGGTGCAAACTGTTAACTTCTACAAAAAGAAAAATCGGAACCAGTCGCCTTTCTGTAGGGGAAGACAAACTCATGGTACATGTGGATGAGAACTCTTGCTAGGATTTTTCTGACTACGCAACTCTTCCTTTTTTTCTCCCTGGGAAAAATTGGGAAGTGATTAGTCATTCATGTACGCAATGCCAGTCCATGCACCCTGGTCTGTACAACCGAGTCTAATTCAGCAGAGTTTGGTATCAAACATAGCTTGGGCTGTTTTCTCCCTCCTTCCCCCCTCCCCTCCAACCATTAGCAAATCCAAAATAGAGGTTGTTCACATGCTTTTTCAAGGTTTTCATCCTTCCCTTTTTCCTCCACCAAAATAATATTTTGTGTGTATAATTAAATCCCCTTTAGTGTATTTATTTTGTTACAAAAACACCTGCATTAGCCTCCAAATTCATGTTACTCTCCAGTACTGCGAACAGCGACCAGTAGCAAACACTAGAGCCTGTTGAACAAAAAATACAGGCTTCTGTGAATAGCCATCTATTAATAGCAGACAAATCCCTGCTATAGCCAGCAGTGGTAATACCCTGATATTTCACAGTTAACCATTACAAGTCCAACACATGAAGACATCCTATGCTGCAGGCTGATGTGCATCTTTTCAAACAACAAGAAGAAACAAAGTGTGCATTTTATAATACTGAGAGGCTAAGTTCTGCTTTGTTTTTCAAAGTGCTACGTTTAAATTCTCAGCTCATCCAAGTGACCCATTTTGAGATGAAAGCTGCAGTGTGAAAGAGACTGACAGGGTCACTCTGGTCAGCCCCACACCACCCTAAGAGAGTTTCACCACACACACAGCCAGGACAATAGCGATAATGAGCACTGCAGAGAAAATAATCCCAGCTAGAACTTTGCTGATATCACAGAAGGATTTATTTTCCTCCACGGAGATCATGCCAATAGAAGAAGCGCCGACGCTGATGGTGGATTTTAGTTCAGCCCCCGGGTCTTGCTTAGCCTCTACTGTCCACTGGGGGACATTGACCTTCATTTCCATCTCGTACATCATCTCTCCTACCTGGTTAATCTCATTTTCGAGGTCTTTTAAATCCACCACGTCTATATTGTGCTCGGCCTCATATTTCATGTTCTGGACGCTCATGGCCCTGGCAGCTACGCCAGAGGTTCCCCCACTCATGCCTGTTTGGATCAGGTGCTTTTTGGGGACGTTCAGTGGGAACTCGTGGCCCAGCTCCAGGGCTCTCCTCATGTCGATCTCCAGGATCTCTAGGCACGTGGAGAAAATCACCCATAGCCTCTCGAACTCAGCTTTATCTTCCTTACTCACGGTTTTGTCTTTCAGGACCGTGGTGAGCTTGTTCCTGTTGGCTACCGCTAGCTCCTGGGCTTTCTGCCGGGTCTTCTTGAGCTCTTCGCGCAGGTTCTGAGAGTCCGAGGTGCCGCCGATGGTCAGCACCATGTGCCGGTAGCAGGCGGTCACCTTGTTGAGCGCGTCCAGCAGCGCTTTGCACTCTTCCTTCACCATGATCCTGGCGGCGGCTGCCTCTCCGCCGGTCTGCCCTGCTTCTGCTCCGCCCGACTACCCGGTACCGGGACCAGGGAGCTGCCAAAGCCGGATGCTACCAGCACACATGGCGGGCAGTGGCTTCAGGTCAAGCTGCATTCAGCACCCTCTCGCTCGCCTCGCTTCCCCACCGGCTGCTCAGGCGGCTCCGACGTCTCCGGGAGCTCGGGTGGGCTGCGAGGAACCCTGGGGGACTGGCAGCATCGCTCCCAGCCCCGCTACCGTCGCTGTGCCGCGGAACAGAGGCGGATCATTCCGCACCGTGCTGAACCGGGGCTCCCGGAGATCGGGCGCCGCTTTTTGAAAAGCGCCGAACACTGAGGAGAGAGGAGAAAAATCAGATCAAAAGAAAGTAAAGCTCTCGAGGGCGGAAACCGACGGCTAGCTGAGGCTGTCTTTCTCTCTGTCCGCCCGGCTTCCTATCCCCGGCCGCCGAGACTCGCGTTTAGCTCACCCCAGCTGGGGGCCCACGGGATCACATGTTGCCGCGCTGAGAGTGCTCGCTGCTCCGGGCGCGCCCCGGCCCAGCCCTATAAGGCCTCTCAGGCTCCGCCCCACTCCAGGCTCCAACCCCGCGGTGGCCGTCCGACTCCGCGCTCGTTTCCCGTCGGCGCCTGGTCATTGGCTTTGTGCGGCGCTGCCGCCGCCCCGGGCCCGCCCTGGATTCCGGTAGGGCTTGGCCAGGGCGCGGAGCGGTTGAGGGAGGTGGGCCAGCAGCGGCACTCCGCGGCTGGGGAGGAAGGGCGGCGATGTTGTCGGTGTAAGTAGCGCTCCCGACTTGGGCGCCCCGGCTCGGTGTCCGGTGTTCCTGCGTCGCCGGTTACGGGACCTGCTCTGGGAGGCTGCCGCCCGGCGCCGAGGAGGTTTCGTGCATGTCTCTCCTCCCCTCCCCTCCGTGACAGGCAGGCTCGGTTGCGGCCTGCCCGCCGTGCTGTCGAGGGGCTCTGCCGCGGCCTGCGCCCGGGAGGGAGGGGCGGGGCGGCGGTGTTTGAGTCCTGCTGGCTCTTTGGCCTGGCGGCACCTCCGGCCGCGGCGCCGGGCGGAACCCTGCGTCTCGTTGGCTGCCGCCTTCTGTCGCGCTCCTCTGTCAGAGGTGCGCATCGTAGTGTTGCCCTTCACGTAACGCCAGGATGGATACGCGGGGTCAGTGCGGTCGGGTTCCGACCAGACCCCATAGTGCAGCGCTGAGAGAAAGCTCGCCGCGTCCTCCCTCTCTGACGGGGTGTTTGGGAAGGGCTGGTATTCACCGAGAGTGCCTGCAGTTACCAGTTGCGCATCGCGAAGTATAGGAAACACACCGGTTCCTTACTGGCCCAAAGGATGCCTCATAGACAGTCCTGTGAGTGTGCTGAAGCACGATATTATGGTTAGTGGTGGATAGTAGGCCGTGCTTATATGTACATCTGAGCTGTCTAGAAGACCAGAATTGATGGTGTTGAATGTTACAGAGTAAACTAAATTGTGTTGTCTCCAGCTCATGAGGCATCTGCCAGTGTGGACTTCTGGAAAGAGAACTTGCTTGACATAACATATGCTGCTGCATATGCATTGGTGTTTGTGGTTTTCTGACGTTAAAGTAGCTTGAAAAAAACGTGGAGACATGCTCTGATGAGAAGGGGAAGCATGACTCCCTTATCATGCCACCGTTGTAGTGCTGTGTGTGCTGTGAGCAAGATAATTTGCTGGAAGAACAGAGTTCAGGCAGACTGTGTTTCTAGTGCTGAGCCTAGCCTATAGAGTCTTCTAAACTATGTTCCTTTTGGATTTAGTAGCCTGGACTCCACTGACTGTCTTTTGTTCTGCCTTGATTTTGGCCCTAATTCTAAGCCATAAGTAGCTTTTGGTGCAGGTTGCCACCTGTGGAAGAAACTTCTGTAGATTGCCAAGTTACTATGGAGTAAACTGAGTAGCTCTACTAATTTATGTGTTGGAAGCATGAAAATGAATCAGTAATGCCTGTTTCCTTGTAGGAATAAACAAACAGAAGATTTTGACCTCATCGTAAGTAAAGTCTTAAAATTGCTTAATCATTGTCAGGTGGAAAAAGGATTAGCTGTGGGTTTGAATCTGGAGTCCTGTGTGACTTAAGTGTTAAGCTTATTGCAAACTAAATGATGCATATTTGTGTACACTAGCTGTGTTTAGTCTGCCGCATATCACTAAAATTATCCTTCATTGTGGCATATCAGAATCTTGAACCGGCTTCTCTGAAAGTGGCTGAAAGGAGGGAGTGTTGTTCCAGGAACATGTGACTACTTAAATCTGAGGGTGGCAGCAGTTGTAATCTGTATCAGATAATGCCTAAATACATCTGTAGGTGTGTCATGTGGGAAGAAAGGCTGTTATTTAGATTAGTTCTAAATTAAGCTCAGCTGCGCGCAGTTATACAATTCAGGCAGATTGTGGAAACTCTTAAAAATCAGTTACATTTGTCAGACAGGCATGGTGTTCTGAAATCCAATCTTTATACTGCCTTCAAAGATAATGGCAACTAACTGAAATGTTGTGTTGGGAAGTTAGGATGGAGCGTAAAACTCCTTAAAAATGAATTGGGGATCAGCATGATGAGTAGGGAGAGATGTGTTTCCGGGTTCTGTGGAAAGACTTTCTTGCTATTGGTGTTAATGACCATGTTCTTCCTATTTCAGTACCCTTAAAAATGTTTGCAAAGTATTGTGCTGGTTCTTGAATGTCACTACTTCTTAAATCCTATATCTTCACTTTAATAGACTTACAGTTTTTTAGGTGAATACAAGTCTGGTTTTTTTAAGTGATTGATGAGCCTTGCTTGGTGGCTTACTTCTGGGGGAAGCTCATGTAAGAATTCAGTCCGTGGAGTGCTGTAGCCTGGGAAAGCTTGAAGCCACTGTGAAATGAGTGGGGAAAATAAGGATGAGGTGCAGTGAAAATGAAACATGACTTTGACCCCTTCCCTCACCCAGATAATTCTATAGAACTTTCTCCAGTAACTATTCTGTGACTTGCTTTCTGCTAAGCATTTTGCTGATAAAGTGGCTTGATCCATGGGAAGAATCTTAATTTATATAATGGAAGAATGTTAGACTGCTCTGTGTGTGTGAGGGTGTTTACTGCCAGAAAGCTCTTAATTACCTGAGGGTGGTGTATGGTGCATTATGTAGCCTCAAAACAGTACTGGTGGTTAAAATAATTTATTTTGCTAGTTAGAAGAACTTACCTCTGAATTGTGTTTCAGCTTTCCTTACCCTTGCTGTGCTCCCTAGAGGAGGGAATTAGTGTAATTTTACATTGTTTCTCTTTTCTAGATATTTTAGTAATGATCTGGTGTTTATCTTACTATTACAAGAAACTTAAGTCTTAGAGCTGGCCTGCAGGGACTTGGTTTTCCTATTCAGATATACAGAGAATGAACTAAATTCCTGTCCGGTTGTCTGGTCTAAGGACAATCTGCACTAATGTAAAGGGGTTCAGGGTTGCTAGCTTCAGTTCCCCTGTATTTCTGTGGGTGGTCTGTGCTGCATCTGTCCCCACATACTTGGTTTCTTTACAGGCTTGCTGCTAGTCTTGGAGCTGATACTAACTTGATGTGGTTCACTGTGAGCAGGAGTTGTCTATCTTTGTAGTCAAGAAATGGTGGTACCTACTGTGACCCATGTCTTGGCAGTACAGTGTTCAGACTCGCAGCGCCCTCAATACACAGGCTGGGGAATTACACTGCTGTCTTGCCTCAGTAACTAAGAATCCAAATAACTGGCTTATGTAAAACATTTTTAATCCTTGTATTTCAACTCCTTAGTTTTCCTTCCCATCCAAAGAAGTACCTGTGCTGACACCTCTGCAAGCCTGAGCAGATGGCCTTAAGTACAGCTTACTAATATTTGGAGGAAACATCCTTGTTTGATCAGCTGTCCTGGGAACTTTGTACTTTGTTAATGTTTTAGCTGCAAATGTTCCTTTAACTGTTTGTGGTTCACTGGCCAGCACTCTGCAGTCAGTTCCAGGGCTTGCTTGTTAGTAGCTCAGGATTCCTTATCTCAGAATTTAATGCAGCTTTAATAGTTGTAAGTCAAAGAATGCAAAGAAATCCAGCTATTCTGTTGCATTTCTAAACATGTGAGAATTGGGGATCTGGTCTCTGTTGTGAAGAGGAGAATGCAGCTTGTTCCTAATACTTGGGTACTGACAAGATTGCCTCAAAAAATCAATGGGAGTGACTGGATAAACATGGGAAACTTGCCTGTTGACAACTGAGGCACTCATATCAAAATATACTTTCTGTGGAGGAAATAAATAGGTGACTGGAGAGTCAAGACAGTATGTTCTTTGCCTTCAAGTCTGAGATAAGTAAGAATGCATCCACGTCAAACTGTGGTGCAAATATGCTGTTACAATAAAATCATAGAACAGTTTTGGTTGGAAGAGTCCTTCAAAGGTCATCTAGTCTAACCCCCCTGCAATGAGCAGGGACATCTTCAACTAGATCAGATTGCCCAGAACTACATCCAGGCCTTAAATGTTTCCATGGGTAGAGCATCTACCACCTCTCTGGGCAGCCTGTTCTGGTATTCTACTATCCTCATTGTAAAAAGTACAAAATCTGAACATTCTTACTACCTCTTAAGAAGGAGCTTGGTTTTGGAGCTTACGAGGTGGTGGTGAGGGATCATAACAAAAAAGCTGCACAAGGAATTGATACAAACCAATCTGCCTATGCTGCCCTATTACTGGCAGGTGCTTTATAGTCCCTGGGGGTCTCTGTCTGGGAAGGGTGGGAGCAGTAGTAAGAGGGCTGGAGTTGTTAGGCCTAAGAAGGGCTTGGGGGATGTTGCCCAGAGACAAAACTAAAATTATGAGATCCTGTGCCATCTCTGAACCCTTCACAAGAAGAAATATGTGCCTGAAGGGGAGGTATTGAGAGAAATGAGTATCTTTCTGGAATGCTGCTGACCCTTCCTTTCCAGATCCTGTTATATTGCTGTCAGACTGATGTTTTGGGATCATAAAACTTAGCTTTTTCCTGCTTGCTGGAAAGCCTTGAGTTGATTGCAGATTCACTGTTCTATAATTTGATAATTCAGAGATGTTGCTGTGACATAATTCAGTCTCACAGAAATCGATACAAGCTCAACCTGAAAAGGGTAGGAATAGATGGTTTCCTCCTTTTCTCCCTTGCAGTGAGTAGGGTGCACTGGAACATCTCAGCTGTTTTTCATACAGTGCTCAGTGTCATCCTTTAGGGAGAGAGTAAAATTTCTTGTGTGCTCAGAAGCAGTGAAAGGTTCTTTTGTTTTTGTTTTGAGGTGAATGCTGATTTGAGGGTTGTAATCTGTGCCCAGAAGTAGAGTAAATGAAGTGTAATTGTGCAGGTAAGACAGTGGCTGAAGTAGCAACTAGATTTTTATTTGGGCTGAGACTAGTTAAATTCCACTGTTAAATTGCTTTTTGCAGAGTGCTCTAAAATTATGCTTAGCTTTGGCTGTTTTTGTTAACAAGTGATGCTCTTAAATAAATTTTTTCTTTCTTTTTACAGGTAGAACTGAGGAGCAGTTGCTTCCTCTTACTTCTGCAGAGCTCTGCAGTTTGCTAATGTGATAAATACACATACAAACTTTATCATATGTCTGCTACTCTGAGCTAAATCTATCACTACGATCTTTGAGTAGTAAATTGCTGCTTGCTCTGATTTTTCTCATGATTTTGAGCATTTCAGCAAGTGGTATTTGAGTTACAGGTTTACTAAGCCTTAGTTCTTACTGCTGTAAAATGTGCAAGCTAAGATGAAATTGTCTTTGTCACGAGAAACTAAGGAGGAGTGGAACTTCACAGTGTTATTATGCAAGTAAAATTCAGTGAATTTATGTTTCTTGACCGTGACCTGCTAATGGATCTGGTGTTGAAGAGTTTGGAGAACATGGCATTCTGCTTCTTTGTAGTTGGACCTGAGTGGAGAGGACACTGCTGTACCTGATGTACATCCCAGTATAATAGCCTAACTTGCTTTTCTGGAGAGTTTTCAAGTTATGAGCCAGGCTAACAATTTTTACCAACTTCAGTAGCTGTAGTACTGTCTTTGTTCTGCCAAAGTATTATTAAAATGCCTTGGTGAAAACAGGATCTTACGCTGTCCAATGCTGAATATGAAGTGTTTGTATATTAGAATTTTGTATGTAGAAGTTTGTATATTAGAATCCCTGATGCTTTTATGAAAGGCATCTTCTCTGCAGTATGTTTTGTTAGTTCTTTAGCAGTGGTTTAGCAGGACATTCAGAAGATGATGTGCCTAAGAACTGAGTAAATAGTTGAATGACTTGAATGTGGACATGATGTAACTGCCAATTAGCAATGCAGATGTGATGACATCATTACTTTAATGTCTGTCTAAATTTCAAAATGCTTCTTAAAAGGAACTGAAACTTAATAGGTCTGTGAAAGGTACCTCACTTGGCTGGCTCTAAAGGAACACACCATCAATAACAACAAACTGTCATAGTTAAGTCCCACTCATTGCTTTTAGTAGTAAAGGTCTTAAGACTTCATTTCTGGTGTTTCCTAGAGAACATTGATGTGCCTAGATCCCATGGTATGTTTTTAACTTTAGCTGTCCCTTGTTACCATTAGTTACATCATTAGAATTATCACTGTGCTCTTAATCTAGAAGTGATTTGTCTGTTTTAAGGTTATGATTGTGGGTTTTTTAAACAGTAACATAATGCTTATTAGATTCTCTGATCAGCTAGCTTCTGTTCTTCCCGCAATTTCAGCTATTTCTGTGTTCACAAGCATGAAGTCACACACCTAAGTGATGCCATTTAAACTTTTTATTTGACTCTAGTACTTGCGTATTGCTTTACAGCTCATCATGGTAGAATTTAATATGCATCATCGCAAATGTGGCTTATGACAATTTTTAGTGTTTTTTCTGTTAAGCGTTAAACACTTCTGATAATGTATGTAAGGCTTTGTAGATTTCCTGCTTTCTTAGTGTTAGGAAGTCTAAAGCTGTCTGAGGTGCAACTAGAAGAGTAGGTCTATTCCCCCTGGTGCTGCCCCCCTCCCCGCCTTCCCCCAGGTTAAACTAGGCTGAAATTGGATGTTGTATTCTGCCAGCAAACTCTCTATGGAGTATTGTAATGCGTGCCTAGAATTACAGCAATGCATTAGCCATTGTTTTCAGATGCATTTAATACTGGGGGTGGAAAGAAATTGACTTAATCTCAAAAATGCCTTAGCCAAAATTTGGGGAATTTCAAATGTACTCTTTACTATGTAGACTTAATCTATTTAAGTTTAATATAAATTCCTTTTTTTCCTGTAATTGCTTGAATTGTGGGTGACATACATCCGCATTTCTGACTCTCTGAAGAATGTTATGGATAGGTGGAGGTTGCCCAAGTGAATATGGTAACTGTTTCAGTTAATAAGTATTCCACCCTTTCTTTTTCATAGCCACATTTTAATCAGATATGGTAGCTAATAGCTCATGTAGTGCTGAGCAGATGCAAGGGTGACAGAGAAAAAGGAAGATATGCAGAACTGTTATTCTCAAAACAGTACTAATTTGGCTAGTGGTGGTGACTTCCTGCTGTGTAGGAGCATGCATGTGGTGAACTGTTAAGAGTTTGCAATCTGCTTCTGCACAAGGTAGGTGAACTAGAAGTTTTAGTTTTGTTATTGGGGTACAGCATGTTAATGGCATCTTAGCTGCATTAGAGTAGCAAAAATGCTAGAATTCAATGTTTGAATACAGTGCTCTCAAGTGTGATTCAACCCTGTTAGTAGTTCTGTAATAAAATCATTTCCACGGCTGCCACTAAGTATTTTAAAACTAGTTATTCATGGTATGCAACTCATGAACCGGGAACTGAATATGGTATTTCAAGCTCTTCCTATCATGAGCTGTCAATTGAAATGATTCTTAATGTATTCTAATTGCTTGTGTGGGTTTGGTTTTTTGGGTTGGTTTGTTTTGTTTTTATTTCAGGTGCAGGTAATGATTTAAGAGCTACATCAGTTGTATAGACAGTAAGCTTCATAAGCTGAGGTTTTTTCTTGGAGCTCTCCTCCTCCCATAAGTATCTTCCACCTGTTTTGCCAGTGAATGAAATGTTTTTAATTCCTTTCTGGACAAAGCTTATCAGTTGTTTGTTTATTTCTGATGGTCAGCTGTGGGTTTCCAGATGAGGAGGTTTTGTGGAATATGTTATTTTCTTTCCCTTTCTATTAAGGAAGAGCTTCTTGGACTTACATTTGTTAAACTGAGAGTAATACAGTAACAGCAATTGGAAGCACTTGCACACTGCAGTTGTCTCTGCAGTATGATGCTTGGTTTGTTCTTTCAATGTGTCTTGTGTCAGTGTGCTCTTTTCCTTGACACGGTACATGGTACACTGATAACCTTCCCCATCTCTCTCTTGAAGTGACAGTCTCATCTACTGCTTGGCCAGATATTGAGCATGAATTCACCAAAGAAAAAGGCAGATGACGATGCCTCGGTGGGCTAGCTACAGTAAAAAGCCCTTGTTTTGGAAAGTGCCTTAAGAGACCGTATGATCTAGCCTCCTAGCTTTACGATGTCTGTTATCTCCTCTAGTAGAGGTTTTTTTAACAGGTTCTTAAAAGATTTACAACATGAGAGACTTGATAGCCCTGCTAAGCAATCTAAAATGTGTTTTTGTGTTCTCTTTTGAAAGGTGTTCCTGTTTTCTTCAGCTAAGCCCTATTTCTTCTGCAGATATAGGAAAAAAAACTCCAACCCTTCACTAAGTGCTTGGGGGGAAAAAATTCTGACCTGTTTCACGCAGTTTCTTCTGTGTTAACAATGTCAGTGCATTTCAAGTTTGGATCCTTCTTCTAGGGCTTTCTTGCCTTTCTCACTTCCGATTCTCCTCGCTCAGTTCCTCTCCTCTGAAGTGCAGCACCCAAAAAAGGATGTAGGGCTCCAAAGTAAGTCTTGCTGTGGCAGACTTTTGCAGGCTACACATGTATGTATGCAGAGTATTTCTTCTGTATAAATCCTGTTTGGATTGTAAGATGCAGTCACTTAAGATCTTACTTGGAATTGTGGCCTAACCAGCTGTTCAGCAGGCATTTTTATTTGTAGCTAAATAGTCCTGCTTACTAAGGCCTGTCTTAGCCCTGATGTTCTAGGAATAACTGAGATACCTGTTCTTTCAGCCGTTATGCCCCTGAGCTGGTATTGTCTTTTTTCCTATCCCCCACCACAGGCTGAGGAAGCCCACAGCTTGAGCTTGGATTGCAGCTGCCTGCCAGGAAATGTTTCTAGCAGTCAACAGCTGTGGAATTATTTGTGATCATCCTGTCTACTTGGGCACTGGGTAGGGCAGATCACAGAATGACAGACTGATTTGGGTTGGAAGGAGCCTTAAAGCTCATCCAGTTCCAACCCCCTGCCATGGGCAGGGACACCTTCCACTAGACCAGATTGCCCTAAGCCCCATCTGACCTGGCCTTGCACGCTGCCAGGGATGGGGCAGTCACAGCTTCTAGGGCCGACCTGTGCCAGGGCCTCACTGCCCTCACAGAGAAGAATTTCTTCCTAATACCTAAATCTACCCCCTCTCAGTTCACAGCCAAAAAAAATCTTGGAAGCGGATGAACCATTTTATTTGGAACTTGAGAGAAGTACTGTGCTTGAGGCAGTTATCTGCCTCTGCCAGACTTGAGTGGTTCGGGGTAAAGTTGCCCAAGTCGTAACTGGTGACCACTTCATAGTGGAAATTGCTTGTAACTTTAACTGATCATTTTGTGTTTAGCTCCCTTAGAGAATTCTCCTTATGCCTAATTGTAAGGAGGGACCAGCCTGTAGATCAGTTAACAGCCTGTAGATCAGTTAACGGTATAGCTGAAACTCAAAGGCTATCTAGAAATCCATGGGAGTTGGGTGTATGTTTTTCCACTCTTAAACTGCCATACAGTGGTTTCACGTCTCTTCCATGATCTACAAAGAAAGGCATTTTTTAGTACCAGTACAGCATTAAGTAGTAAGATATTAAAATTCTACAGAACAAGTGTAAGGAGCTCGCACCAAGTAAATAATGTGCTAGGTGTAAGTCTACATTTAGGAAAACAAGAGGGTACTGATTGTGTAAGGATGGCTTGCTCAAAGTTCTGCTGCTGTTCTCACCCTTTCCTAGGGTGTACAGCTAAAACTGCATGAGGAAATCATGCAACTCATGTTGATTCGTAAGGGAAGCTGGATAAGGGGGAAAGACAGGGAACAAAAGAGTTACTTGAGCACTTGTAAGCCTGTTAATTATTCTGAATAGAGTCATCCCAGGAGGTACCTGTTTGGGTTTTTCCTTCTGTTGTGTCTGGGATTAATTCTGAGGAAGCAAGCAGTCGAGGGTCTAGAGATCATCTTTTCCCTGTGACGTACCTAGTGATAGCTTTTCCAATGCCTACAGGTTGGGTTTTCTGTTTCCAGTCACTTTTTTGCTCTCCGTTTTGCTAAATGTTATGCATCAGCCCTGTCTCAGACCATTCAAAAATCTTCCTGTGTGAGCAGAGATGACCACAAATGATGCATTTTACAGTGGTGTTTTAATTATAACATGGATATTTATATCTTCACGGTGTACCTCTTTCCTATAACTTTCCCTGGAAAGTTGAGGATTGCCTTACACGAGGGTTCCTGTTACACTATATGGGTGTCTCACTGAGGTATGTAAGTCAGTAATCCTTACACAGGTGAGTCTGAAGACTTATACGAGTGTACTACAAAAGCATCTATGTCCTGTGATGCAGTAGAATCTCTTGTAAAGAAGATGTTAGTTTGTGTCTCTTGGCTTGTTTTAGATCTTGACAGTGCAAGTTAGCTTCTCTGTCAAAATGGTAGTAATATAATCCTAACTTCTCCTTTCAAGTTTAGTGCAACCATATCATA
Organism: Psittacus erithacus; assembly: GCA_009867235.2. NCBI lineage: Eukaryota > Metazoa > Chordata > Aves > Psittaciformes > Psittacidae > Psittacus > Psittacus erithacus. The sequence continues at coordinate 35,543 of WYDI02027361.1, read as the reverse complement.
CATTGTTAGACTCCAGCAATTGGAAGGCTTAAGGAGATATTATGAGGATAACTATGTAATTGCAAATGCATATTCATGGAAAATAATATTTCTGAATAACTTCTGCGTACATGTCTTTAAGCATACCGTTGACTGCTTGAGAGCTGAAACTGCTTTTCACTTTTAAGCAAGGGAAATTGAACTGCCCTCTAGGTATTCCTAAGTACTATGTTTTAACAGATACTATGTATGACATGCTAACCATTCTTCATGTGTATTTTAGAAAATCGCCTTGGACTATCTGAAGTACATATGGCAATGTATGATGAAGATATCTTGAAAAATCCATTTTATTTGGCCATTCAGAAGCAACGTCCTGATCTATGCAGCAAAGTTGCAGAATTCCATGGTATTGTAAGTATAAATCAGTAGATTTAAAAGCTGATATTAAGTAGGAGCCATATGAATTTAAATCATATGCCTGCTATGACACATGTAAAGGTCAGTGAAAGCCTACAAAACTAGGAAGTGAGGTAGAGCAACTTTTAAGTTGCATGTTATTTACTAGTATGGATGTCTTGCTGTATTGCATGGTAATAAAAGGTCAAAGTTGATGTTGTTTCTGAACTACAGGAAGCTTATTTTCTTTGCTGTGAACTAAAGTTACATATCTTTCATTTGTAACTTAAAATGCTGTTGACCTTTTGAAATTCCTATGGACAGGCAATCACTCATTTCTGACTTTGTTTTACATAGCAAAATACAGCCATGAAACTGAGCTAGACTAAAAACTCCGCCCTTAAGACTTTTAATCCAGGTACTCTGCAATTAATTTTCATTCAGAGTTAAGCATGTGGAAACTCCATGTAACTTGGAGGTCATTGTTACCTGATTATAAAATTAAGCCTTAAATTACACAGGGTTCTTTCACTTGTGTATTATTTAACATGGTGTTCTTTCACATATATATTACTTGACATGGTGATGTGACCAGCTGAAATGCTACAATCTGTTGACCAGTTCTGTCTGTGGTCTAGCACCATTTCTGAAAGCTGCTGAGTACTGAAAGAGCTACTTGATTCGTGCTTTCTGTTGAGAATGAAACATATTTCTCTTCACCGTGTATACAGTGTTCGTGTAGTCATAATGTGTTGCTTTCTGATTAAGGATTTTTCTCAAACTGACAATCTGTTGGTGTGCAGTAAAGCCAAGATGCTTCTTATCTTAGTGTTTTTTTTTCCTTTACTGTGATAGGCTTTCATTTTAGCTTGAAAATGTACTTCACTTTTACTAACTAACTTACTTTAAGTCATCCAGGTGACTGGTGCTGTAATTTAAGATTTCATCTTCTCTTACTATTGCTTGCTTCAGTTACATGTATCATCCTTTTTCAGTTAAGTCACTAAATGAAACTGCTAGGTTAATCACCAGACTGTGTGTGTCTATCAATGACCTTTTCTTTTTATTGCTTAAACGGAAGTGCTTATATTTGCTATATGTTTACTGGTAAACGCTTGTAAGCCAGATTGAATTGCTTGCCTCTAAAAGGCAAAAGCTGTTGGTGTTTTGCTGGTGATATGTGGCATTTCTTTGTAAAGTATGGTCTAACCTTTTTTTTCAGGTGTTAGTTCCATGCAAAGGAAGCCTTTCAAGCAACAGTCTGCCTACCTGCCAGTTTGAATCTTATGTTCTGAAGCCGTTAGAAGACAATTTTCAAACCTTAAATGGAAAGGTATTTCTGGTTTGATGTCTGGATGTAGCCTAGGGACGCTCAAATAAATGATTCACCGCAGTTGATGATGGATAGTGTGAGCAGAGGTAGCTAGGAGTTAGAGCTAACTGATGAAAGCAGTATGTTGCCCATATAAACCTAAGTTCTCAGGGATGTACTGCTTTCTAGCAAAAGCTGTGTTTTGGCATGTACACAAGAATAGTTGTCCTGTTCAGATGGTAACACTGCCTCTTGTTTCTGCTTACTGTTCCAGTTTGTCAGTTTGTGTTCTGTGGCCATTAGGAATTCAGGTATGTGGCACGGGGCCCTTTATCACTTAGGTCACTCTATCACTTAGTATCACTGTCTCTAGGTTTCAGGCAAATAGCCTGCCTGTTGTTTGCAGATGCAAGTTCACCGAGGTTTAAGACAAAACAATGATGGTATTGAGTTATATCTGAGGTCTGATGTATTCAGTTCAATAAACAGAGATTAGCGTAGCAGCAAGCCATGATAACCAGTTGTAGCACTACATGGGATCACTTTTTTCAGTGCAGTCTGAGGTGTTGCACCTATTTGCAGGCTATCATCTAGATCTTCCTACTGCAGGTGTCCTTACTAGAGTTGCTTGAGAAGTTAAAGCTGAGCTGGAGAAATGCAGACAAGATGGGTGGTATTTTTCTGAAGCTGGACTTAGGCCCCAATTCTGAGTTGCTTTTCAAGGTCCCTTCCCTTCTACTAAAAGTGGTGTAAAAATCTGCAAACTCTGAAACCTCCTCTAGTAGCAGACTTGTGAAGAAAGTAGGTATGAGTAAAGTTTAGCCATTGTAGACTGAAGGAGTCTTTGTTTCAGTGTCTGCAGAGTATAAGAATATGAAATCTCTTGAATCTGGGGCTTCCTTTTCTTGCAAGATTCTCTTTTTTTCCTCCTCTGGAAATGTAACTGCAATGCAGAAGCCAAATGGTAACTTTCTTCTGGTGGAATTCTACACTTGGATCTGGTTTCTGTTTTGTTTTAGGAGATCTTCATACAAGGAAACCTCATCATTTTAGGAACTGGTTTTAATTACAATCTCTCAGTACCTGTTCTTTTTGAGGAAACATTTTACAATGAAAAAGAAGAAAGCTTTAGTATATTGTGCATAGCTCATCCATTGGAAAAAACAGAAACCTCAAGTATGTACTGAAGTGTTAACTTGGTGGTCTTGTTTGCACAGTGAGCAAATTAGTATGTTTGATACACTTCTTTCATGCTGGAAAACTTCGGCTTGGTTGAAAGCTGTTGGCATTTACTAGCCTGCTGGAGAGAAATATTAAGTTGTTGCCAGGACTTAATTCTGTATGGTCTATGCCCCACTCAGCACTGAAAGTCATCTGTGGAGTATGTGATCCAGTATGATTTTCTTAGCAATGCTCTTTTTAGTTGTGATTGCTTAAAGGGGTTTAGTCTTCCATGTGACATGTCTTGAGATGCTGCATCTTGAAATGCAAGGTGGATGCACAAAAAAATGGAGAGGTAAATTCTTTCATGATTGCTTCATCAGTGGTTAGAGGCGCTGTAGCACACTTATGTAACAGCTCTTCTGGTGCTGATCTGCATACGTATATGCTTAAATTCTATAAATATTAATCTAAATCTAAAAAAATTTTTTTGGCATTCTATATTTGGCCATTACTTAATGTACTTGTTTAGCAGTCCTTCAGAAGTGAGATAATTTGTAATTCCAAAAGTAATTTGAAATGAAAGAGATCTAAGCCTGTTATTAGTTGCCTGCCTTTGATTGCAAATGAAAGACTTGCCTAGAAAAAAGATTTTTGGAGAAGCAATATGAATTTTAAGTGAGGGATCCAGTTGTCTTATTTGGAAGGAAAATGGATTTGATGTAGTGTTTACATGAAGCAACTTTGCTCTCCCATTCAGGGACAGCATTTCTTAATAAAAAAATGTTACAAGAAAATCCAGGATAGGATTTCTTACAGCTCACTTTGAGCAGACTGACTTCTTCCTATGTGGGCATTCAGTGATTTCTATAATGTACTTTTCTTCTGCATTCAGGCTTGACTCACGCTCAGATTGGGTTGTGTATGTGGCAATAAATTACCCCATTGTAAAAGAGCACGTAGAATCAGTTTTAGGTGTTCCAAATAAGTATTTGACATAAAAGGCAAGAGAGCCTACTCTAAATGTGATGCATTAAATTCTTTTAATTAAAGCAGTGCCTTCAGTTAAAGGTGTAGTAAGGTGAATTAGTCTTTCATTGCGTGCAAGTTGGCTGTGTATATTGGGACAGAAAGTATTTTACCATGCATGTGTATTAAGCCTTTGTGTTCATTTTGGCTTTTATTCTAGGTGACTCTACAGCTTTGTCAAACTCCTCTTCTCTTAAAAATATTGAAGATGTTAGAGAATTCTTGGGAAGGCACTGTGAGAGATTTGATAAATACATTGGATTCTTCCATAGAACATTTAAAGAACATGAAAGGAAAAGCCTCCGCCACTACATAGTCAGTATCTTGCTCCTGATATCTAATTTGCTAAACATAATTCACTGCTTTGGGTGTGTCTTATTTTCTATGTCAGAGTGGGCTAGAGTTGAGGAATGCAGGAAGGGAGAAATTCACAATTACTTGTGAATTACCACATCTCAACTACTAGGTCAAGGTAGTTTTTTCTAGCTGAAAATCTTACCATAGTTCACACTTCTAAGGCAGGAAAGACTGCTTTTTTTTGCTTATTTATCTGCTTTGTTGCTGCAAGTCAGACTTGAATCTGACTGCTTTTTTTTCTCTTTCCCCAGGATTCTGTCAGTGCACTTTATACCAAATGTCTCCAGCATCTTTTGAGAGATTCACACTTGGTAAACACTTACTGCAGTAAATACATAGTACGTAGTGTTACTTAAGAAATAATTTTTCTAACTTTGTGCTTGTATGGCTTTCTTTTTCTAGAAGATGCTTGCAAAGCAAGAAGAGCAGATGAATCTGATTAAACAAGCTGTTGAAGTAAGCATCTGAAATGAAGGAAAACAATTAGGAAGCTATTTTTAACTCTCCCTTTCATGCCTAAAGTACTGTTTTTTCTACAGATCTATATCCACCATGCAATTTATGATCTAGTCTTTAAATATGTGGGGACTATAGAAGCAAGTGAGGTAAGTTTGTTTGATTTCTGAAGATTAATGTAACTAATTTAATGCATTTTAAAAATGGTTGTCTTTCTGTTGCTTAGGATGCTGCATTTAACAAAATTACAAGGAGCCTTCAAGACCTGCAGCAAAAAGACATTGGTGTGAAGCCTGAGTTCAGGTGAGGGAAATGGTTGTGGACTCTTTGAGGAGTCACTGGGATCCTGTCAGACCATCCAAAAAGCATCTTCCTTCAGACAATAGCAAGTTTTACTTATACTTCATTCATTTGAGATGGAAAAGTAAAAAGAGTGTAATTTTAGGACAGCCTTTGTATTCATGGTTATTTCCTTTTATGTTCTTGTGCTTTCCTCTGCATCTACGGAGTACAGAAGTGTAAGTGTACTTGGAGTATAGGTGGAAATACTTTAATACAGGTCTTCATTTCAGCTCTGAATAAGTTGAAACTTGGGTTTTGGACACCTTGCACAGGAGCTCTGTATGCTAACCATTTATTTCAAATTATTTTGTAGCTTTAATATACCACGTGCAAAGCAAGAACTGGGTCAATTAAACAAATGTACTTCCCCTCAGCAGAAACTACTTTGTCTACAAAAGGTGGTACAAATTATTATGCAATCTCCTAGCCAAAGAGGTTAGTAATTAGTGAATTAATAATTTAATTTAAAACCTTTTTCTTAACCCACATGCCCAAAGCACTTTGGTATATAAACAGCAGTTTGAATAGCGCTTGTGGACTAAACACAATTAGGCTGGAGTGTGCCTTTCAGATCTCTAAACAAAGCAAAACAGAGATAAGATAGATACTTCTGTACTTCTTTCTTGTTTCTCATGGGGTGAGGATAGGTACTTGGTTAGCTTATATATATATACACCTTTTTTTTCCTTAGAGCATGCTAGCTTTTTGCGTGTGCTAGAATGTTTTCTCATGCATAAGAATTGAGGGTAATCCATTTTAAACACTGATGATTGCTGCTTCATCATTCTTGCGTATTTGTTCATGCTTCTTGGTAATCTTGAAATTGGTGCTCTTGGGATGCATCTTTTGCAAAATGCAGTGCTGGTGGAGGACAACAAATTTTCTATATGCTGCATTCAAAGTGCTGCCATAGATTACAGAAATTATTCTGTGATAGGAAAGCATGGCCCTCTTAATCTGGTATTTCATCTAATCCGGAGAGAGAAGACACTTCCACTAAGCAAATGGAGTAATGCAACAAACTTATGCTTTCCCTGCATCATCTTTTCCTTTTTCTATGACACAGCAGTCTTCCTAGAGAAGTATATCAACTTTTGAGGGTAGGGTTTTTTTGGTGGTGTTTTTTTTTGTGTCTGCAGTGTGTGGTTGGTGGGGTTTTTAGGGGGTTGGGGGTGTTGTGTTTTTTGGGTGGTTTTTATTTTTTTGTTTGTTTGGGTTGTTTTATTCCTCCCCTCAGGAATTTCAGAAATCTGGAGCTAGTGCTCTGGATCTTCCTGTATAGGAAAGAGGGGATGCTAGTCAAATATTGCAATTTGTACAATACAAACTGTGTTTGTTTTTTGTCTTCCGGCAGCCTATTTTAGAGGGAGTTGGAGAACATTTGAAAGGCTGCCTTGGTTGCTCAGTGCATTCTAGTAATAGAGCTGGCCCTTGTTCTAGGGAGGTGGAACTCCATTTGTATGTATTGCTCTTGATTTGAGCCATGACATGGCTAACATTAGATATGAATTCTTTTTTTAGTTAATGTGGAAACCATGTGTGCCGATGATCTACTCTCTGTTTTGCTGTATTTGCTTGTAAAAACAGAAATCCCAAACTGGTATGTAACTGTTTTGGCTATACAGAACTTGATCATATCATTTTACATGTAATGCTGTAGTAGGGACAAATGTTACTGAACAGGTAGTGATGGAACTTACTGGAAGCTTAAGAGGAGCTGATATAATGCAGAAAGCTATTTTTAGTAGGACAGCAGGAAGACATATTACATGTGTGACCAAATTAAGGACCTATCAGGAATTAATGCGCTGCATCTTGCTGTTTTAATTGCAACCTAAAAAAATACTGTAACAGAAGGCTGTCTCCTCTACAAAATCAGCATGTGAATGTAGACTTCACAGACTGATCCTTCCTTATCTATACTTGGAGCTGTGAAACCTTTTGTGAAGCTTGTAGGTGTTCAATACATTTCATATAGAGAAACTTGAATGCTTAATGGCTTCTGCTAGCCTGTGCCATTATGTTTAACTCTCCTTGCTTATCAGTAAAAGTATATCTATACAGGTTTCACCTGTACCTGAACAGAATTTTAGTGTTGGTGTATCCCATATCTGAAATAAGCATTTTTCCTTTAATTTCTAGCTATCACTTTATACTGGGACTTACAATACTTGAAATATTCACTTGTTTGAAACGTGTGAAATAATCTCTCACTACTGTTGTTATGCTGTCCTTCATATTTCTTATATCTAATTAATAACTATTCAATGAAAAGTTAAGAGATAAGTAGTGTTCTGATCCATATACAAAGCTCAGAACAGCTATTGCATTGCTAGCCTAACAATCTTTCTTGAAGCTTTTTCTTAACACACACCTATTGTCTATCTGGATTGCTGAAGATAAGTTGCAGTGTGTAATGCTAGTATCTTATTTTCAGTGGTTCATGGCTTTAACTTTTATTTCAGGATGGCCAACTTGAGTTACATAAAGATCTTCAGGCTTTGCAGTTCAGTGAAGGATGAATTGGGATACTGTCTAACCTCAATTGAGGCTGCAATAGAATACATACGACAAGGCAACCTCTCTGACAGATCAACAGTAAGCTACTCTTAAAGTCTGCAAATATGTGTTTGTTAAGCTTGTAGGCATAAATCCAGTCAGGGGTACAAACAGCTAAGATGAGTTCCTTTTTTGCACTTGAACTAAACTGAGGTAGCTATACCTGAAGCAAGCACTAAAATAATCTAAATTATTGCTGTGAAGTCCTAATCATGTAGCAGTAATTACTGTTCATGGTATACTCCTTGAGGAAGCATTTAAATGTTGTCTGCCTCTTCCTATAGAGGGGAAACAACAGCACTGTTTTCAACAACTGAGTATTTTGTAAGCTTTTTATCTCACATTTGTACTCTTTTTGTCATGTGTAAAAGCAATGTGGTACTTGAGAGCAGGCATAGCTTAAATAGATTTTTCTTTAATAATTTCAAAAAGCATAGCTAGCAGAATGGAGATTGCAGTGTAATTTAGAATTACTCAGTAAATCTTCCTACTCTAAAACCTCAATATGTTTGCAGTGCACTTACTGTGTTGTACTAAGTGGATAATTTGATGTGAGTGCAGGACCATAAGGAGGTGTTTGAAGGTCAAATATGGCTCTTGGGATCTCTAACCAAGCAGGAGGAGGAAGTTTGTGGATTATTTCCTACTGGGCGACTGGACCTACTGTCAGTTGGGTCAGATCCCTGCAGGCCAGTCAAGGATGATACTGATATGACTTTAGAAACTTCTGTGATTTAAGAACTTTGTAGTTTATTAAAGGAATCTAGTCTTGCGGCTCCTGTAAAACTTTCTACTGCTGCAAAATTAAGTTTTCCTGATCTGCTGTGAAAATCAGAAGGAGTGAACTCAGAACCAGAATAAATTTGATGTGTATCAGTCTGCCCAGCTGCAAAGCACTGGAATCTAATTGTAGGGGCCAGAATAATGACTCAGTGTTCAGGGTTTGGGATTTGACAGCCTGAGGCACAATCTTAAAAGAAGCAGCACTTAAAGTAACTTCGCCTTTTGTAATTTTGGGGTTTGTTCTGTCCTGGGCTCTTTCCATGAACCTGTTATGCATGGAGTTTTGTACATTAAAAAAAAAAAAGGCACTTCTGTGTAAAGAGACTGTTGTATTTCTTGTCTGTAATGCTGTATTGAATGATGCTTAAGAAATAATGAGTGTCAGCTAAAAAAAATAACCCTGCCAATCAGTTTTGCTTCCTGCAGTCACATAGCTGTCATGAACAGTCAATATGCAAATGGTAATGCTGGTGATCTGGGTGGAGAACTGAAACCGAAGTAGAACTGGCTTCAGCAAATCCAGAAAGCTGGAAGAAAAGAATATACTGCTCTTAAATTTCTGGAATAAAGACTGCCTTCTATTAAATGCTTGTTCCTGTCTCTCCTTATATAGCTAAGGATGAGTATTTTATACTGGGATTGCCCTCAAGTGCTTATAATGACTGCCACTTTCATTAAGGTACCTCCCAAAGAAATAATACAGTATCTTTCCTGAAAGATGAACTGCATATTTCAGAAGTTTAAATGAAGGCAGTCTCGTACATAAATCATCTGGATCAGCTCCAGACCTCAAGTGCTAGCTTCTAACTTCCTCACTTCAATGTATGTACAGTGAACATGCAACAGGAGCTCCTTACTTATAAACTGCCATTCGTAAGAGTGAGTCAGCATAACTTGGAGGCAGCACCCTGGCATGAAGCAGAAAACAGGAGGGCCTTGAAGAGAAGGAATTGAGTGACCCCTGCCCAGTAGCACAGCTGAAAAGAGCAGAGCTAGATCACCCTGTTCTCTAGGGTAAGGGATGAGAAAGTGGCACACAATAAAGAGGAAGAAATAGCCCCTGGGCGGGAATTGAAAAAGGGTGTCAAGGAGGTGAAAGAACATGATAGGAACTTCCAATAGTGGAGGAAGTAGAGGAGCATCATTGCTCTCACTTTAGGATATTTTAATGTTGTGTCTCTGGTAGAGGAGCTCAGCTTCCTGTTTAAAACAGCAGGAGCCATTGTGTTGATGCCCCGTGCTTTCCCTTTCCAGATTGTGCTGGAAATGGTTGTGGGAGTTAAGTGAGCAGGAACATTGCTGTGCCCTGGGGCTTCCTTACAGCCCCTCATGTGGCTACACTTAATTTTATATCTGGCTTCAGATGGAGCTTCTGGCAGCTGAGTAATGCTGTTGTCCAGTCCCTAATGAAGCTAACTACGTAAAGAAAACTCAGCAGGGAACTAACGTACCATGTGGGATAATGGGTGTATTACCACCCTCATGTCAGTAAGAAAATTGCATGTCGGAGTCGCCTGCCAAATCCCTTCACCCAAGGTCATACGAGTCTTGGGGAGACATTTTGGTTGTGGGGACGAAAGGAGCAAGTGACTGATAGCACAAAAAATTCTCTTTTATTTTCTGGGAGTTGTCATTCTTATTAGAATTCTAGTTATTAAGTATTGGGCCTTAGTTATGTTACTGTGCACAGCTAGTGTGCAGTAAAACCCTCTAGTTCAGAGGTTTGAAGTTAGGTATAAAGCTAGGGATACTAGCTGCTAGGGAATAAAAAAAAGAGCCGTAGGTGGCAATTTAGTTGGTATGGAGGAACTGGGAAGCTGGGAGAAGCCAGGAAAGAAAAGACTTGAGCACAAACTGAGGCTAATAAAGTGTCTGCTGGTGGGGGGGTGTGTGTGTGGAGATAATTTCCTCAAGTCATCAGTTGTAATCTGTGAAAGTCACCTTGGCCAGGCCATTATACAGCTGCACTTTCATAGGTATAAATACTTAATTTCTTTAGTATGGAGAGTAGTGTCAGATAAAAAGACCATTAATGTTTTGATGTGTGTTTCTAGATGATATATATTTAAAATGCCTGAAAGTCCCACTCAAAGTAAGGGGATTTTTTAATTCCTGGAACCGAAGCTCAAGCTTGCTTGAAGGCCCAAACTTGCTTAATACTTCAGCCAATACATGATTCTTATGCCATTCTCATTTAATTTCAGAGATACGCAGTTTCACCTGGAAGGACCTCTTTTTTTCTCATTTATAGAAGAGGTAATACTTCTTAATAAGGATTGCTGTCTCAAGTGACAGAAATAATTATTCCCCTTCTCTTGTAAAAGATACAGAGGAAAGAACAGGGCAAAAACTGCAGTAGGTCTTGCTAGTGGTAACTTAGATTCTCCATAGTGCAACTATAAAGCTATCTGTGAGCATTCATATTAGAAATTCCAATTAGACTTCAGAAACTTGTATCAGCAGTAAAGCTTAAACATCTTTTTTTTTGTCTAGTTACAATTTTTGATCAGTTATTTTTTAGGGAAGTTATTCTGGATCATGCTGAAGAATTTATCCAAGGAGACTATTGTTATGTGCCTTGTAATTCTGAAAAGCTATGCTTAGGTATCTTTAGCTAAAGTACTTGGGTTTGAAAAGATTGTTATCTTTGGGTATCTACAAGCAACTGAATGTGAAGTATACCATGTAATCTTTTATCTCTAGACTTTATGAACATGTTTTTAATGGCATCATTTTCTATACAATGAAGGATCTTTTAGGCAGCTTTATAAGAGGCATCTGTGTTGATTTTCAAGTTTAAGTGATCTAATTCCTAGAAAACTTCAACTGTTTATTTTTGGTGTTCAAGTAATCATATTTATTTGCAGTTCACTAGTTTCTTAAGCTTCATGCTGACTTACGAAAATTGAGAGCAGAGTCGGTCTTTTTTTATTCAGTTCCATCTGGTCTCTACCACAGAAGTTATAGCCTGCATCCTAAACAATTAAAGTTTATCTGACACATGTGGTCTCCAATTTGATGCATGCTTTCCATTTCTAGGGAAATAGCTGTTATCCAAAACTAACATCCATAGAAATTATATTCACTGCCAACCCTAAGGACTGCTTGATCAGAATCAACAACCTGGAAGTGTTTCCATTGACTTTCTTAGAAAGTATTTTTTTTAGATTATTATTTTATTTCATGTGAGGCTCAATGTTGCCATTTCAAATTCTAATTCACACTTAAGAATTTTCACCTGGTTTTGGAAATGTTTGTGTTCTTTGGTGCATTCTGAATTCTTCAGATTTCTCAGGAAGTGTGAAGTATTCATGTGAGGGTAGAGTTACATGGCATCTTAGTTCAATCTGTGATTGTCAAGAAGTGACCAGTGGGAAACACTCTGCGAATGAGTCCGCAACAGAGTAATGCTTCAGCTGGTGCAGTCTTTTATTTCCCATCAGGTTGAGAGTTCAGTGGGGTCTTTGCATGAGAGTTGTATCTGGGTCATCTTTTGTCATAGGCACCAGTAGATGTGTCTTACGTGAATTTGTCTAGTGCCTCTTTGAGTTCATTTATGCTTTTCATTTTTGCAGCATCTGATAGACATTAGTTCCACAATAAGAGAATATTTTTCTTTTCTCTTTTCCTTACTCCCTCCCCAGGCCTAATGTGTGATGCTTTTGTTGGGCACTCTAGTTCTTATTTCTTGAGGAGTAGCAGATACTTATTCTTTGCATGTTTTGTTTGGACTTTCTGTGATTTTTTTTCTAGACCACTGTAGCGCAGCTGAATCTTTTCCAGAGTGAAGAATCCTAATTTCTCCTCATGAGAAAGCTGCATTGCGCCTCTTTTAGTTCTTTTTTATGTCTTTTCTTGTTTTGTCATGTTTTTTCTTATCTGGTGCAGTCATAATTTTATTAATGCTCAAGTAAAGAAATATTCTGATGAACATCTACATATTTTTCTGAACAGCAGGTGTGCAATTTTTTAAGTCTTAAAATCGTAAATGTGAAATTGATTTAGGTTTTGCGTGCATCTCATAATTCATAAGTGGTAAATATAGTGTTTCATTTTTTTAAAAGTTAATTCAACTGTTAAGGTACTTTACTTTTGCCTGTAAATGAGCGTGTAGATAATCAACCTGAATGTTTTATTTTCAGGAATCTGAGAGACTATGTGACAAGCTGCTTTTAAGAAAAAGGATGAACTTGTTGTCCCAGATGTCTGCTACTCCAATAGACTGCTTATTTAAGGTTAATAACTTTTATGACAGAATAAGTATGTATTTATGTCCCTTCCTTTCTGTGATTTTCTGAAATATAACACAGTGTTAATTACATTAGTACTGTGAAGTGTGTTTTCAGAGATGCTAAAAGCGTGTTTTGAATTCAGTGCATTTCTGTGCCAGAATGTTACCAAGTTAATATTACAGATTTCAGCATGTTACACAAAATATGGAAGCAAATGAGGATGAAATGTTACTTGCTGTTGGTATCAATGGGCCTATTTAATGCACAGATGTGATGTTACTGTCAGGTTCTCTCTCACAGCTTTTAGTGCTTGAAATCAGGAGTTTTCTGAAATGAGTTAAATGTGGTCACCTGGCAGCTACTTCATATTATATTTTAATCTCATATAATTCTAAAAGAATTTTGCCTCTACAAAGACACAGAGCAGAGCTTCTAATTATATGTGTTCACATCTTATGGCTAGAGACTTGCTAATTTTATAGAAATGTTTTTGCACAGAGGGAACTCAATTTCGTGACTGAGTCTAAAGAGAACAATAGAAATTGTTTTAATTTTTTATAGAAAGTGAAGTAAGCGAAGAACAGATTCTTTTTAATACTGAATGCCCATTAGAGGGGTTTGCGCTGTGACATTGTTCATTTGTGCTTTCTAATGCTCGAATACATGTCTTTTATAATTGGTTCCTTTCGTTTTGTGCTTCAGTAAATTACTCTTTTTTTTCTGTTGGTTTTTTTGGTGGGTTGGTTTTGTGTTTGGTTTTTTTTTTGTATGTGTGTGTTTATTTTTCCTTAAAGGGAAAATTTTTTTCATATTGGTTCCTAATTCTCTTTCTCCTCTTGGATTTTCATAGCATATTGCTTCAGGTAATCAGGAGGAAGTGGAGCAATTACTTAGTCAAGGTGACAGTGATAAGGACACAGTACAGAAAATGTGTCATCCACTCTGTTACTGTGACAAATGTGAGAAGCTAGTGTCTGGGTAAGCACTTTTCATATCCACAGATATACAAAAACTATGCAAAAGCCTTAATCTGAGATTTACTTTTAAAAGTATGCTGTTCTTGGTTATAGAGGAAGTTGGTAGCACTACAGGCTAGAGTACAGGGTGTATGTTTGTGTGCTTTGAAGAGGCAGAAGAAAGACTAGGAGAATACTGAGTGCGTGGGAGCCATAAATTTTGCAATGGAGGCTGTATGTCCTTTGGTAAATGTGGTGTAAAGATACTGCTTCTCTTGAACCTAACTTACACATCTCAGACAAAACTGCATCTCAGAACAAAATGTGAAACTCTCTGTGAGATAATTTGCCCGTGTAAAAGGATGAAGGATAAAATTCCCAGACTCAGGGGGTTTTGGCAATTTCTCTCTCTCCTCCTTACCACTGCTGCATAGGTAACTGAGCTGCTTTTAAACATTTGTGTTTTAAAGGAAACTGAATGATCCTTCCATTATCACTCCATTTTCTCGAGATGACCGGGGATATACACCACTTCATATAGCTGCTATTTGTGGTGAGTATTCTTGGTCATCTTCACCAGTGTTTTTTGCTCCTTATTGTTCCTTATCTTTATGATAGCATGTTTTCTAACTTTGCATTAAATAGTGAATTTTGCATTAAATTATTTTCTGCTTATTTGCTATGGAGACTGGTATCTTGGCACAGACTGAAGTCACTGTATATTCTTTTAAACTAAGTTTCTTATGGTTAAGTTACTGTTTGTTTGCTGGCTGCTTACCTTTGCCTTAGCAGTTACCACAGTAGCTCTTTATTTAGCTGCGAAAAGAATGTGTCATCAGAAACCAGACTTGTTTCAAAGAACTGTGTGATTGATAAATGGATCTTTTTTCTCTTCTGCATCTGGCTATGTATGGTAGATCTGTACCACTTCCTGTCCTGTAATATTCATTATGCCATTAATCTTACATTTATTAAAAGATGTGTTAATTTTCTTAGTGATTTTTTTTTTTAGAAATAATTTTCTTTCTTATTATTATCTTGAATCCCAGTAGGAGAGTGCTTTGTGTGATATAGCTTAATTTTCTGTTCTTTTCCAACTTGTAAGATAAAGCATAGCTTGCTTTTAGCTGGAGGCTCTTTTGTAGAGTTTTGACCTTGAGTAATCTGCAACAGAACCCCCAAATACCAAGGGGGTGAATTTATGGTATATGTAAACATACTATACAGAAATGCAGGATATCTTGGTTTATAGTTCACATTTGAGTTTTAAAAGGAGTAATGTTCTTGTTTACTACTTTGTTTTAATGTTTGCATGTTTTTCAAGGGCAACCATCATTAGTAGATTTACTAGTAGCCAAAGGAGCCGTTGTCAATGCTACAGATTACCATGGTTCAACTCCGCTTCACCTTGCCTGTCAGAAGGGATATCAAAATGTTACAGTAAGCACCAAAAGGCTTAATTAGAAATAAGAAGAAATGCTTAACCTAAATAATAACTATATGACTCTCATTAAGCTCTTCTGCTGTTACTGTCACCTACATCTTCTGGGAAACTTCTGCCAGAACCACGCATGCTGTAGAATTGATGATCTTTTATCATTGTAGTTGGCATGTTGGGTTTTTTTTTTTCCCTATACTGCAAGGTTTTCAGCCATTTGTGATAACCAAGCAATTGACAGCTGTGCGTATCTGATAATTCATTCATTTTACTAACACAAATCTCTAATACATAGTTCAGATAGAGAGCCTATTAACATCTTCTGCTCTTGATTAAGGCAGAAAAACCATTGCAGTCATTGGAATAAACTAATGACTTCACATTGTGAATACACGTTATGATAGCCTGTGTAACTACATTAAGTATTATGTACTTGAATTTTATATATGTGAGATTCTTCAGTTAGCATTGTTGAAATTAAACTGTCATCAGTTCCATAGGCTCTTAAAATATAGGATAAATTATCATGTAATATATGTATTGCAGTATTTGCTGCAGTAGATGATTCTTGTTTTCATCGACAACTCTAAATATATGAGAAGCAGTTTTATTTGGTTCTTAGGATAGGGCAAAACCAGTACTGTAATGCTGAGAGTGTAGTGTCTGAAATAGGAGGGACTTAGCTAGTTCTCATGAAGTGCTTCATCATGCTAGAACACTAATGGAAGCTACAGACCAACAATTGTTTGTCCATTAGTATTTTAGTTATTTAAATGTCTACTTTTATTTTTTCTTAAAGCTTCTCTTGTTGCACTATAAGGCAAGTACTGATGTTCAGGACAATAATGGAAATACTCCACTTCATTTAGCCTGCACTTATGGTCATGAGGATGTAAGTAATTGTTTTCTAACAAACTACATGGACATTGTAAAGGAACAGAGCTAAACTGTGATGCAGATTTGCACTAAACTTGCTTATTAAAAAAAGCAAATAATAACTGTTTGGAGGCTAACTGTTTTAACACTGTAAATTAGGACATTATTCAGTAGTTCATAACAATTTTTATTATGTATTCACGTAAAAGATGGTAGTGTGCAAATTCAGCTGATTTATTTACTACTTTGTTTAATGACACTGAACTGTAAAAGCTTGCATTTCAACCAGTGGCTTATATGAACAGCAATGAAAAAAGCCTTTTTAGGATTGCATGTTATGTGAATTGAGAGACAATACTATAATTTATTGATAGCTCTCCTTCTCTTTCCAGTGCGTCAAAGCTTTAGTCTACTATGATGTGCAGTCCTGTAGACTAGATATTGGTAATGAAAAGGGAGATACTCCTCTCCATATAGCTGCTCGCTGGGGCTATCAAGGGATCATAGAAGTGCTTTTACAAAATGGGGCAAATCCAGAAGTTCAAAACCGGATGAAAGAGACTTCCCTACAGTGTGCATTAAATTCCAAGGTATTGCTCTTTATCTTCTAGCCCAACTTCTTTCTGATGCAGTTCCGTAGAGGTGTAGATGCTTACCTGATAATAGGATTTTGTGGTCTGGTGTTATTAAAATGTATGTTTCACTGTAAGGAAGACTGGTCACATTTTAAATCTAATAGCAGGAATACAGCATGTGATATGGAACATAACCTTGTAAATGGGCTCTTTTAATCTGCTCAGTCATAACCTGTTACTAATATTAGGTTGTTGGCTAATTTGTGTTTCAGTCAGTAGATTGTTCTTTAAGTGGAATTACATTGGTTCTCTTTATTAATATTTTTATGCAGATTTTGTCATTGATGGAATTAAACTCTCTAACATTTGAAAGAGGACAGAGTGCTTCTGAGGTAACAGTGAATGCAAGTTGCTAAACTTTTTGCTATTGTTTAACCTGCTTAATTTGATAAATAACTTTTGTGTTGGGTATTGTTTGGGGTTTTTTTCCGACTTTAAGTCACCACTTAGGTCTCCTCAGCGGTCAACAGAAACTTTCAGCAGAGGATCATCTGTCTCAAGCCTGTCATCAGCATCAACTGATGTAAGACAAGAAGTGAAAAACAGTTATAAAGAGGTAAGAATAAGGTGTAAGTTCTGACAATAAGCAAAGGGAGCTGGAAGAGTGATATTTTGGAGCACTTTTAAACTTCTTCGAGAAGTTTAAAACAGCCTTCTCTCTGTTTTGGACAATTATATGCTGCTATCCTCAGGTGCTTGTCATCTGAATATCTAAACACTTGTATGGTATCAACTGCTTTGCTGGTTATTTCTGGGGGAAAACTGAAAGCGTATTTGGAGTAGTTGTTCAGATTTACTGCAGTTAACTACATAACTGCATACATAACTGAATTTGTTGAAGTTTGTAAAATTATAATGGCAGTTAGTGCCCCAAGGACCTTGTTCACCTCTCCAGAAGTTGAATGCCTTTGTTAACTTAAAAATCTGTCAGGGAAGGAAACTACTGCAGGCATACTGGCAAACAACTTAACAAACTAGAATGTTAAGACAATCTTTCAAAAAGGGCATAGGAAATCCATTTTGTAACATGTGAAGTAGTACACACTATGTATTAAATATCTTGTACATATGTTGTTGCCGATTTTGCTTTATCCACAGCAGACAAGATGTCATTCTCTGAATTCTTTCATGTGGAACCTCGGATCCCTACTTTCCATTTATCCCCTCCTAAGACTGTCATACCACCACTCCTTCTGATGCTTCTCTCTTTATTTTTTTCCACTTCAATTTTTGTCAAAATTGACCTGCTTAGTATTTTTATTTCTCTTGATGTCACCTGTACGTTAAAATTTTTCCTATTCCTGCTAGTATAAAGTTTTCTCTTGCAAAAGTTTCTGCTTTCTAAAAATGTTCAAGAAGCTCAAAGATGTAGAGTTTGACAGGACAATATTACTTCACACTTCATGATCAGTTACTCTGAGAGCCTCAATGTAGGACTGTTCCTCCCTGTTTGTACAAAGTCAAGTACTCTAAATAAGGTCTAATATGCATAAAAGTTCACCTTATGATTTGGTTTCATAAATTCATAATTTATTTATTTTCACTTGAGAGTTTATTTTTCCTTAAAGGAACAAATTTATCACATCCAAGAGTTAAGACTGTAGTTCAAACCAGAGGAAGAGATTACAGGCAGCTTACACCTTAGATTCTTGGCATTAATGACCTCCTATAATCCAGCTTTAGTTCCTTTCTGTCATGGTGTATGTTTTGTATGTGGCTTGTTTGCAACTTAGAGAAGGTAAAGGAGCCAGGCATGTAGATTTGGAACATCCTCTGTTAGAACTAAGCTCCCTGCACAATCTCAACAACAGTGAACTGCAGTAGATTCATTTCATCTATTTTTACATTTAAAGGAAGGTACTTATATTCCATGGAGGAGTGAGAAAGCAAACTGAAAAGATGGGGAAATGCATGTAGCAGACATTTTGCTCTAAGTATTCTTAATAAATTATCTATAAGCTGTATAACAGATGTTGTATGCTTCTCCACTGCTAGGGCCTGAGGCGGTTTTTAGAACTATAAGGAAGTTGCTATTTTTGGAAAGAAATTATCAGAGCTTTTGGGTCACTTGCTATTACTGTTCAGCATCTTGTATGTGATAAGTCTGGCTCCAGAAATCAAGACCTTTACAATCTCCATTGACATTATCCCATATGATTAGGGGAGACATATGGGGAGCAGAGACCTCCCAATTGTATATAGTCCATTTTAGATTTAGATGTATAGGGATTAGCATTCAGCATACCTAACTTCAGATACCTACTTTTCCTCCTTAGTGAAGAGAAATCAGTACTTCCAGAGAGGAATTAATCTCAGACATGTTTAGTTTGACTGGAGTTGTGCTTCAGTGTTATTTGGTGACTGCCTTTTGTTCTGTAGCTAGAAGAAAAAAAGTTTAAAAGACTGACCTAGGTAAGAGGGCTAACTTTTAGGCATTCAAAGTTAGCAAAGAGGAGTTGTGCCTTGAGTGCCTAGTGTATCACTTCAAGGAGCTTCACCTTGTATTGGAAACTAATAATAAAATAAAACTTCGCAGCTTTCCTGAAAAGAGAAAAAAACAAAAAAAAAAGGTTTAATCTAACCTCTGATTTTTCAGCTATAGATGTTCTGTCCTTTTGCTAAAACCCTGAAGAAACAAATCAGACCAGTAAAACACAACTTCCTTTTGGTCTCCTTCTTCCTTGTTTGCTTTGCCACACATTGCTGTCACAGCAAGATAGTAATTTCTAGATAAAGACTGAAATGCAACTGTAGCTGTTGCTCCATGACATCTTCAACTTGCAAGACATTTCTTAATATTGAAACAACTTTATTTACACAGCAGCATCTTTGGTGATTCTAGCACAGTGCTAAAATAATTTGCTGTAGTGCTGAGTGAGACTTTCAGAAAGCTTATTAACTGATTCTTCAACAGTCTTGTCCTGAGTTCAGCAGTAGCAGTTGTTTTTCTCCTTATTAGTAGCTGGTGCAGTGCTCTGTTTTTGACTTTCAGCCTGGGAAGAGTGCTGATAACACCGATGGTTTTAGTTGTTGCTCAGTAATGTTTACTGTGACAAAGGACTTTTTGGTCTCAGTCTCTGCCAGTGAGGAAGGGCACAAGAAGCAAGGATGAAGCAGAGACAGGACACCTGACCTGAACTAGCCAAAGAGGTATTCCATACCACAGCACTTCATGCCCTGTGTAGAAACTGGGGGCAGTTACCCGGAAAGGCTAGATCACTGCTCGGTTCGGGCTGGGTATTGGTCAAGGGGTGGTGAGCGGTTGTATTCTCTTCCCTCATTATTTCCCTTATTATTATTGGCGGTAGCAGCAGTGGTTTTTTGTTCTACTGTAGTTACTGGACTGTTCTTATCTCAGCCCATGGGAGTTACATTCTTTCCATTCTCCTTCCCATCCCTCTTCTGTCAGGTTAGATCTTGGCTCCTTCATGTGAGAGTAGAGAATCAAGAGAAGAAGCAGGGAGACAAGTACATCTCATTCTCCTGCTTTCACAAGCAGTCAGAGGGATCAGGGGAATGACATCTGCATTACAGAGCACCTTCCATCTCTTCTTCCTCCCACTTGCTTCTTTCCCCCCTGCAGAGCTCATGAACAGGAGAATACTTACACCCAGTAGTTGTGCTCAGGCATTAGCTGGCCTGAGCATACACATACTTATTTGGTCTAGTGCTGCTCCATTGGGTTGACTCTCTGATTTGAAGTGACCTGGTTTGTGGTAATGCATACCCTTTGATATTTGTATCTTTTCAGATTTTAAGTAAGAAAACAGATTTCATACTTACAGTCAAGTTAGATTTGTAAATGTTTGGGGTTTTAACATAGGAGTAAACCAGTAATCGGCAGATTGGAAACAATTGGAAAGCATCTTTTTCATCTTAAACTGTTGTTTCTCGAATAGTAAAATAAAATCTACATCTTTTGTACTTCTGGTAGCACATAGTAGCTCAGGAAGAGTCCAAACAGTACTAGCATTCATCAGGGTAGAAATTTGTCTTGATTAGGGATTTTTAATGTTAAGTTCACAACAGAAATGCATGGTCAGCTGCTCCCGAAGTGGCATAATAACATATATCACCTTACATGGCTTTGTTTATGTGTGGACTACATGTCCTCTATTTAGGTAAGTACTGTTTATCTTTAATTAAGCAAGCCAGATCATCAGATGGCCACAGGCCTTGCATGGCTTTTGTACTTCATAAAAGAAGATGATTTTTCCTTTAAAACTTTATCAACAAATATGAAATGATCAAGCAGTAATGCTACCACATGAGCTTAGAGAGGCTAGTAAAGAGCACAAGGTTTCCTGTGTACAGCTTAATATCAATACTAACAAAGGAAATAAATTCTTTTCTTAATACATAGGTGCAGAAACTCCTAAGAGCAGTTGCTGATGGAGATCTGGAAATGGTGAGTCTTAGGGTAGCTGTTGGATATTACTGAATTCCAATTTACCTCATTCAAACTGAGGAAATTATTTTTCAATAATAGTAAGTGAAGAATGTTTTGAGTAATACCTTCCCAGAAGATCTGCAGGAGCTGTGAGAGTTCTTGCCTTCACACACAAGTACGCTGATCTTCCTCGTGCCTTGGTTTTTGAGTGCTGTGATGTTAGCCCTTTCCACGTACCTAGGAGAAGGTGACTGTTACTGTATTGTCCCTTGCATTATGAGACCAATTTAATTCTCACTTTTTCTTGAGTTTCTGAAAGGCTTGTCTCACTGAGCATAATACAAACTCAGAATAATACACTAGATAGATGTCACATGTAACATTGCCAGATGGTGTGATAATGGAGGCTTAAAACAGTTGCTGCTGATTCTAAGGTGACTTTTGTTTATAGGCAATTAATGAATTTCAAGGTAAAAACGTATTTCTTAAAACAGCTTTTTTTTTTTTTTTTGATACATTGAATATAAAATTAACATGCAGTAAGCACCACTGTTTACAAATTGCACATGAATGCTCTGAGTCCTAAGACTACCTACACTGAAGAGCCTCTTTCCTCAAAAATGAAGCATTGTATATTGAAGAAAAAGTGAAACTGTCAAGAACCTGGGAATTGACAGACCTGAGAAAAGTCAGTGTCCCTGCTTAGTTTTGGATATGGGTTAAATGTCATCACCCTTGCTGCTTCTTAAGTTCCATAAAGCAAAAGATGAGACAAAATTTGCATTGATGCGAGCTGGCACAAATCGTCTGAGCTAAAAGGATTGGGAGAGTTTGAGAATAAGAGAACACTAAAGTCTTGATCAGGTAGCAGGAAGTAATTTCTAATTTATTTCACTGCTGTATATGCTGAAATTTGTAGCTGCTTTGTCAACAATAACATTTGATCTTTTAATTTGACCTGTGGGCAGTTGATGCCTGGAGGTAGCTGTATAGTCTCCCTGAGATATTCACAAGTGTGTATTTGTGAAATCTTGCTTGTCTACGTATGCAAATTTATGAGGACATGGAACCTTTGGACTCTCTAAAGGAGGACTTGCTTTTTATGCCAGGTGCGTTATCTGTTGGAATGGATGGAAGAAGACTTAGAAGATGAGGATGACTCAGCCAGTACATCAAAACCAGAATTCTGCCATCCATTATGCCAGTGCTCAAAATGTGGGCCAGTACAAAAGGTTAGAATATTCATTCTGTCAAAAGAATAAATTATGTTCTTGTAACTTGTAGCTCTAGGGAAGTAGGATTCATATTGCCCAAAACCTCTGTATCTGTGCCTGAAAAGCAAGGAAATATATATCGATCTGAAACAGCTCATCTGATGTAATGATACTGTTTTCTTTTTAATTGAAGGGTAGAAAATTTTGGATACAGGAAACATTCAAAGACTTTCTCAATATCTAATGGGGTGAAAAAACTTTGCAGTTTGCTTTCAGAATATGTGGATTGCTGTAATTAAGGTTTGTCCAACTTTGAATAAATACAGTACCCCGTATTTGCTTGGAATTTCTCTATATGAAGCTATCATGTTGGAAGAAATGAGATAAAAATAAATCTCATTGTTCTGTTGAAAAATGCTACCAAGCTACTCTGGTTTACTAACTTTTCCTGAAGGTCTCAAATTGTGCTCTGTAGTAGAAGTTCTTGTAATGTCCATTTTCCTCTTTGGTATATACTTAGCAGGTATTTGGCTGCTTTTTAGTCAGCAGACAGTAGCATAATTAATTTTGTAGTTCTGGTGTCTGTTTTCCTCAACAGAAATTTTCAAAGATCTCCACGAGTGGACTTGGAGTAAATGTTTCCAATGAAGATGGTTTTACACCATTGCACATGGCTGCACTGCATGGACACTCTGAACTTGTCTCTCTCTTACTGAAACATGGAGCCAATATCAGTGCCAAGAATGCAAACCACGCAGTTCCTCTTCATCTAGCCTGCCAGAAAGGTCACTTCCAGGTAACTTAGCTTCTTCACCAATGCAAGTTATTTAACACTTAACCACCAAGAAAAAGCTATTTTGTGAAATTGTCAACATGATTGAAACAGTAACAGTGAAATGTAGCTACTGTTGTATGCCAAACATTTTAAAAATACTTTGTGTAGCTGGATCTTCCTGTGTCTATTCTGTCTGTACCTTCTGTTGAAGGAGGCTATGTGTACAACTTGGTATCTTCCATAGCCATGGTATTAAGTATTTTCTGTGTCTTCAACTCATTTGGGTAGATAATGAGCCAAGTGGAACTTTCAGGGTAGAAGACAACCTCATCCCTCACTTCCAGTCATGGAAGCATGAGCATTGGAGAAGTAGTATGAGCTAGTGAGGCAAGGATATTAATACAGGAGGGAGAATAAACGAGGGGAAAAACAATGATCTAGGAAGAAGTAGATGAAGACAAGCAAGTTGAGAGTGTGCAGAAAAGTAGAAAATCAAGGGTTTAAAAATGGGGAGCTGAGAACTGCAAGAGGGAAAAAAAAAGAATTATGAAGGTGGGGCAAAGCACTAGGGAAGCAGGAAGAAAACAAGAATACAACTTAAACTTTTAGGTTAATGAAGGTTAGTTTGTGTGGTATTTACAGCACAATTCCTTCCAAGTGTTCTGGTGACTTCTGATGAGGAAAGGGTAAAAGGACACTGTTTCTGTGGTGATTTGGTTTTCGTGTTTTGCGAAGTTGTTGGTTATGTACAGTTTTCAGATATCTCCAGGTTTATTTTCTGGCCTTTCAGTTGCTTTTCTTTCTGTTTGCTTTAAAAGTATACGGTAGAATGTGAAAATGAGTATGATAGAAATAGATGCTTGTGGTTATTATCTGTTTGGCAAAGATGAGACTTCTCCATCCTTTTTAATTCCATCTCTTTCCATTCTAGAGGAGGGCTTTCACTGCATGATTATGATTGGCTGGTATCTTAAAAGGTTATTTCTGTCAATAGGTGGTAAAGTGTCTGATGGATTATAATGCTAAACAAAATAAAAAGGATATATATGGAAACACTCCTTTAATTTACGCATGCTTGAATGGTCAGTATGAGACTACTGCATTGTTGCTGCAGGTAAGATCACTGAAAACAGAATGTTAAGAAGAATATTTCTCACGTGATACTTATCCAGCACTCAAGAACAGTGTTTTTAGTTACATATTTCTCTGTCACAGCTACTTGTGAAAAAAATTAGAGTATCTGTTACCTCACTCCTTTCAATCCCTTCCTTCATTGTTTTTTGTTAGATAAATATTATTCTACTGTTGTACAGTGAGCCTTTTTTATGGAAACTTTTTTTGTGGCAGGTGTTAACTTTTCTTGCTGATGATTCTATCGCATGGGGGGGTTTGTGGGGTTTGTAATTATTTACAAAAATCAAATATAATTATTTACAAATTTTGTAATTTCTTTTTTAATATCTCTTAAACTTGGAATATGTAAGCATACCGAAATTAAATGAGCTGAAAATTGTGGCTATGAGAGAGGAGAAGGATAATATCAGGTGGCTTATTGTTGAAGTGTTGATTGCTAGCACATGCTTTCTGGGTTTGTATACAGCCACAAGGCTTCTGTTGCATTGTTCTCATTCATACATTGAAAAGGAGAGGAAAACAGAATAGTCATGTGCTATCTCCATTTTGTGCTACTCTGTTTTTATAACTTCAATTCCATCTTGCTGTCCAGCATGGGGCTTCTGTTAACCTTTCTAATGCCAAAGGAAATACAGCACTGCACGAAGCAGTAATAGGGAAGAACGAAGCCTTGGTAGACTTGCTCCTTCAGAATGGTGCAATGACGCACATCAGGAACGAAAGGAACTGTACCCCTGCCGACTGCGCTGAGCCGGTGAGTGCAGAAAGATCATGTTTGACATTAGATTTCTCGTAAGTTCCATGTGCAGATATAACTACTTGTCACAACAGTATTTGCCAAGACTTCTGTACTTAACAGTTATGCATGATATAAAGACTAAGATGCCTGTTCATTGTACAATGTACAATACAGTACCTGTGGTACATGAAACCTGTTGTGTTTCTAAAATAAGTTATCCTAGACAAAAAGAATGAATCTAGAAAGAGTGAAAGCACATACATGAATGAAAATGACATTAAAATATGTACTAGTAGTGGCAGAGATAGCAGAAGAAATGTTGAGTGTAGGAAAATGAACATCTTAAGCTAATCAGTTACACTGAGAGCAGTCTTCCTTGTTCCACCCACCGTGTTTTGCCCTTCATGACTTTTGATACCTTTTGTCCTGTCTTTGATAACTCTGACCTTCCCTTTATTAATAGGATAACATAATAATGCAATACTAAATTATAAAGAATTATTTCACTCTTTAAATGATTTGATGCATGTTCCCTATCTTTACGTGCCTAAATAGCCTCTGAGATGTAGCATAATGGCCACAAAATTCTGTACTGAATCAATTTTAGTATGTGTATTAGCATCTAAACTGAAATAAGCTTAACCATAAGTAACACAGTTTAAAATAATAAGTCAGGACTACAAAATCGTCACTCCAGTACAGTGCAGCTTGTCCCTACTCAAAATGATACCATTGAATCGTATTTATAATGAGGTTTTTTGTGTGCATTACATTCATTTTAGCATCAATTAATCCACACACTCTGCATAGACGATAATCCTAAATTGTACTGATGTTTTTCTTTTTCTTCAATAATGGTGAAAATGGAAACTTTTAAAATTAAGAATTCAAATATCATTAAGTTGCTGGAAACAGCACCAAGCTATGTACCTACATCAGCAGAGAGAGAAGAGGAGCGTGAGCAGCATGCTTCTATCAAGATAAGAAAAAAAGGTACATGTCATATTTTCACTGATATGAATAAAAAGGGATTTAGGAATTCATGTGTGACTCCATCAAGTATTTTGTATAATTGACTTGTATATAATTAAAGGATAGTCAACTCCTTTGCACAGTTGTTACAGGTAGTGCCTAAAATACTGTAAATGCAGCATACTTTTATTATATTCATGACATAGCTACAAACTCAGTTTCACTTTTTCATGCATGGGGGGAATTTTATGTACGAAAACATTTAAAGGTGAAAAAACATGCCACATTTGAGATTATATAATTAATATATATGTACAATATATAATTGTACATTTCAGTGCAAAATAAACAAAAAAAAAGTAATTTAAATTGTCTCTAAAACAGGTTAGGGAGTGACTTTTCTGTTAGTGTCTCTCATACTATGGGACAGAAATAAGAGCTACAAAGGTTAAAATATTAAGCATAGTTAGTTAATTAATAACTTTCAGTAAGTGGCAGAATATAGTACAACAGATACATTGAGATACATGGTGCTGTTTGACAGTACATCTGAGCTGATGCAGTGGCTTATTGCCACTTGAAAGAGGTGGTGTTACTCACCATCCATCCTCACCTCTTCCTTTTTGCCCTCACTTTTGGTCTTGCTTATGCACTACTTTCTTTATGCTGGCTCAGTTTTTCAGATGAATTTTCAAGCAGGTGCAGTTCACTAACCTGGGGCAAGGGGTGTAATAGGTTTCATGCTGAGCTAGACAATGCAGCCTAGCAGAGGACCTGCTGCCACCAGAGCTATAGAAGGACGACAGTGGGGCTGTAGAAGTAAGAATTGGGGAAGATAAGGAGCAGGAGTGCCCATTTCAGCATCCATGAGTTTCAGTTAGGCTTCTGAAAATAAGTCTTGCCTGCTTCTTATGAAAGACTGTGAATGCTTCTTTGATACAAAACCAAATTAATCACAGTATGCTGATGCCCAAGATTGATACAGTTCTTTCAGATATTAAGGGAATAGTTCTAAAAGAACAATAGAAGTCATGAGTAGATAATACTGATGAAGAGTTGGTATAGCACTTGTGTGTTAATTCAGGTTTGTGAAAAGTGGAATGAAGGGCCTCAAGGTCCAGAATTATACAGTATCATCAGAAGCATGTCCGGCCATGCTAATCTGATGGAGGATGCTTACTCCTGCAACTTCAAATGCTTTAAGATTTCCAAAGATAAATTGTGACTTTGATTCAGGTTATTACTATTATACAGTTTTACTATAAAATTGTAATTCTAATGTCAGTAGAACCACTTTTCAGAACTATGTTTTTTAATTCTTAAGTGTGACTCCATTGTAATTTTAGCTGCCTGTTCTTTTAAACCCCTAGTGAATTCTAAGCCATGTGAGAAAGCTGATGATCCCATAAGCAGACAACTTCAACTGGTCCAGTCAATTAACAGATTTAACAAGTAAGCATAGCGGCTTCCTCAGAAATGTTTTTTACTGTTTCCCACAGGCAAATAAGAAATAAAATGGTTAATAAAGCCCAAAAGTGGGTCAGGCATTATTACACATTACATACGACTGATTTGATGGTAGATGTTAATCTCTGAGGTGTGCACGTTCATATCACCAGGCAGATGTTGTGGCATGACATGCTTATTGGTGATGAACACCACTGATGTGCTGTGCAGCAGAAGGGAAAAGCTGGCCAGAAAAGGAGTACTGCAACTATACTGAAAATTCATTTTGCACTAATACTTGGTGTACTATAAATTAAGAATTTCAAAGCAGAATGCTTTAAAAATATTGTCTTAGTCCTTTACTCAGTGGTTGTGTCTTGCCTATGATCTTTTAAACATTAATGTATATTCTATGATAAAATACAGGAAATACTAGTAGGCTGTCATTCTGAGGTTGTGGTGCCAGCGAGCAGCCTTTCTCTGGGGTTTTTTGTGGCGAAGACTTTGGAAAGAGTAATGTGGTAAATTTAACTTCTTTAAAATATATTTTTAGAGCAAAACATTTACGGAGAACAATAACAAGAGATAAAAGTGTCCCTAACTTTGACTGTGAGTTATTGCATCAGGTAAGTGGAAATACTTGCTTGAATTATGTGTATAACATAGCAAATCTGATTGTTTTGTCTGCTGTTAACATAGATATGTGAAACAGGAAAGTTTTTTTAGTAGTGGTTGTTGGTGATCCCAAAAGTTCTGACCTCTTTGCTAACTTGCTAATGTTTCATCATTGTTTAAACTTCAGTGGTGCTTCTGTAACACCTCTTAAACATCTTATTCTTACTTTTACACCTCTTAAGCCTCTCATTGCAGGCTTCATCTCTGTCTTGTTTTCTGTGTCATGGCTAGAAAAATCTAGGTTATACCAAGGCTTGAAAAACTCTGAGGGCTGTTGTTAGCATTATTTCAGTAAATGGGTATTATAATTAATTTCTTTGGTTCTCATCTTAGAAAATCTGTCATGAGCATGCCTGGATTTTCTTTTGTTTTTTTTTCTTGGTTATAACTTGCAGAGGGGCCAGTAGTTGAGGAGAGCCACTTGATCTGAAAAGGAAAACTCAGAATTAGATGGGGAAATGGAACATAAGAATAGTTGGAATGACCAAAAAGAGTCTTTAAGGGGGGCGAGAGGGTGGGGGTACTTCCTCCTCATCCCTCTGGGAGCAGAGGGAGGAAGGGGTGAGGGGAGTGGGCGAGCAGCTGTGTGGTTCTGGGTTGCTGGCTGGGCTTAAACCATGACACCTTCTCTGACAGGTTAGATAAGGAAGCAGGAAGCTCTTGCCTTTGCCTTCAGCAGTGCCTGGTGGAGCCTGTCTGTATTATTACTTATATTAGTACTTACATGTTTCTTAATGGTAAAAGAAATGGCTGTTAATTTCAAGTATCTTGAGACTTGCATTACGTAATGTGCTTAGAAGAGTTAGGGTGGTATTGGGACAGAGCAGTGAAAATAAGTTTTGGAAAGTCTTTGTTATCTTTTCACTTGTGGTACTGCTGTGTATAGCCTGGGGAAGGTTTGCCTTTTTTTTTTTTTCCTCATATGTAGACTGAATATAATTCCTGTCCTACAAAGCACACTATTTTTAATCCTTGGCTGTGCTCTCAGTTTAAAGAATACTGTGTAATTAATGTGATAATTGTAGTCAAGAAACACTATATTCATTTTACTTCTTTGTAATGAAGAAAGCAGGCAACGCTCTTAATGTACCGTTTTCCTGTCCTCACAGTTAGCTATTAAAAGCTTTGATAAAGCCAAGTTAAAATCTGTTGAAACGCTGGACCAGAGCGAAGTGAAGATTATTGACACAGGATGCAGTGGTGAGTTTGTGAAACATGACAATCTGATAGAAGTTCTTCACAGGAGTAAACTAACGCACCGGAGACACACTGTTAATGTGCCACTTTCAGCAGAGAATGTCAGCAATAATAGTTTATCCAGCCCTGGAAATCCAAGTTTTTCACAGTCAAAGGACTGCTGTGATGACTTGCTTTCAGAATATTGACAAGGAATTATGAATTTGATGTCAAAAGCTGAGGTTGTGGCAATTTCAGTAACCCTTCACTGTATACCCAAGGAGTGATTAACACTTGCAAGCCTGCCTTCAAGACAGAATCTAGGATGACTCCTGTGCAGGAACAGAATGCTCCTAGCACTTTGGAAGACTGAATCCTCTGTTGGATTTATGTTGGAGGTGTAACTACACATCCATATTGTTACTGATCTCAACAAACAGTGATGTACTGAGGTGGAGACAGCAAAATTAGTTTCCTATTCTACTTAGCACTTATTAAAAAATTCTGCTTAACAAGTAAACCCAAATGAAACCCTGTATTGTATTTTTCAGCCCCCACTTTGTTTTTAAAAGTCTTTGAATAATTTTTTGCATTTTCAGTCTTTATCACTACATTGGATAAGTATATATAAATACATATATATTTATATATAAAGATATACTGGATAACTAGGTATTTATTGCCAGAGGTAATTGAAATGTCTCTATTTTTATTGTATGTTACAAACTGTTGTAGTCTATATTTCTGTATATCTCAGTAGCTGGGAAAACAACAGTCCATAACATCTGTGGCACTGTGTTAGAAATTTATACATGCTGTTACTGAGAAGGAGTGTAATCCTTGCTCGTTTCTTTGCAATGCGCCTTGTATTGATCTGCAAGATCAAGTTCTTACATAGGATCCAAGGGAAGAAGCAGAGAGCCCTTGACAAAGCTGAACTCTGGACTTGCTGCTCACAGGCTCATCAAAAAAAAGTACACAGAGGCAAGTGTGTGTAATGACACATAGAATCATGGAGTTGTTTGGGTTGGAAAAGGCCTTAAGATCATCTAGTTCCATACCCCCCCCCCTCCATGGTCACCCCAGACCATGTTGCCTAAGGCTCTGTCCAGCCTGGACTTCAACACTGCTAAGGATGGAGCATTTACCACTTCTTAGGGCAACCCATTTCAGTGCCTCACCACCCTCACAGTAAGGAACTTCCTTATATCTGACCTGAAATTCCCGTTTTAAGTTTAAGCCCATTTCCCCTTGTCATATCGCTGCACTCCCTGACGAAGAGTCGCTCTCTGGCATCTTGTAGGCCCCCTTCAGATATTAGAAAGCAGTTGTGTTTTGGTTCCCCCCTCTCCCTTCTGCTAAAGCAAGTCATGCAAAAATGCATAAATAAATATTCATGGTTCTGAACCTGGCAACATCTGCAGATAAAACTGGTTCAGAGCCTGCTCTGGACTCCTCTTTAAAGGTGGAATTGCAGTTATGAAACGTACTTCCGGCATCAATAAGAATTTGTTAGAATAGGGCAAATACCATCCCGTTCCTAGAGGTGATAACTGAGGAATTGAAAGCCCCCAAGTAAGTATGAGATGGCTGCTTAGATCTGAACTTCATTTTCTACTGTTTCAGTTATGGTAGGAGAACGTGCAAATAGCACAAGCCAGGTTTCTTAAGTTCACTTTTTTTTATCCTTGACTCATCACATCCAGCTTGCATTTTATCTCAGCAACTATTTGGTATGAGTAACTCCATTTCTTTTAACTGTGCTATTAGTAAACTGCCTGGCAAAGTACAAAGCTGGAAGATATCTGGTTGTTTTTTTAAAGTAACTTTTTAATCCAAGAGGTAAATGGGCAATAAGTGCACATGTGGATATTTGGAGATATGAGGGTCGTGTGTTTTATTTTTCTAATAATTTATGAGTTAACCTGATTTTCTAATGTGCCTTGGATTTGTGCCAAATATGGAAAGAAAAACTAGTAAAAACTCTTGAAAACACTGTTTTCTCTGTGTGCTTTTTTCAAAGCATTTAGTCCTTTATGCAGATTTCCTTGCTTTCATTGTGGGCATTTGAAGACTTCTCTTTGTTTCTGTATGTAAATTGAAGAGAAACTGTTGGAATTTACTCTCAAGTTCAATACGACCTTCTTCCCTCTTACATTCATGGATTACTATTACTAGGTTGTGTGCCTTCCGATTTAAGGTTTAACATTTTCATGTAACTTCCTTCTCTAGCTCTACATTCCCATTTAAAAATGTAGGATGGATGTTCAGCTACTAGAAGCCAAAAGACCAAGAGGAAGAGGAGATGAGTTAGTTGGTTTTTTTTTTTAATTCTTGTGGCACTAAAAAGATGACCTAGATTACGTCACTTATCCTCACCTGTAGCAAAAATAACCTAGGTATTACTTCTGAAGTTTAAGATGCAAGTTAAAATGTCATAGATCTGGTTTCCAAACTACATAGTGGGGATTTTGCTTGTGTTTTAACTATGTTGTGTATTTAACTATGTTATTTGTAAGACTTCTTGACAGCATGGATGAGAAAAATCAGTTCATTAACTTTTTAATACTGGTAGTACTGTGCTACAGAGTGTAAGCATGGAACATACTGCTGTAACTACAGTTAGCACAGGGACAGCAGGTACAGTGTCTTTTTTCTTAATCCTTAGTAATAAGCATTGTGTGGCTGAATACCTTTGGAAACAAGTTTTAAGACAGCTTATTAGGCACCCTTGAAAAGAGTCAAAATTATCAGAGGCTGTGAACTCTGAATTTGGATATTTGCTTTTTTTCTATTAAAACCAAATTTTGAATACAACAGGTATTCAAGCAAACAACTTGTTCCACACTGTTAATGTTTTAAGTGCATTTTGTTGTATTCCATGCAAGTGATGACCCAGCTGCAACACTCCCAAGCTTCAGCCTTGGTATGAATGGTTATAGAATTATTGGTTAATTTACTTGAAAAAGTAAGAATTGGCCAAATGTTAATATAACACTTCCTTTGAAAAACGTTCCCCACAAATGAAGTATTAAATGTGCAAGAAAAGAAAGTAGTAGCTTACTAAGGCAATGTAATGCAGACCTGGTGAATATTGGCTATTGTATTTTTAAACAAAATTTATATTTTAAGACATCTAACAGAATATTTTTTTCTTCAGTTTTATAGAAAAAGTAGAAATTTATTAGAATTAACCTGATTTTTCCATTCTACTACAGAATCAGAACAGTTGTCATTGTGAACCTGAGGCTACTTAAGTGACCAAGGTATGCTTCAGGTTTATTCAGTGTTCAGCCTAGGATAAAGCTGATTTCCTAGCATTCTGGATTTACAGAGTATGTACTAAAAGAACTCCACTTAAATGCCAGGCAGTTCCACTCTAATCTAGATGATGGAAAGATAATGACCAACAAATTATTTAGGTAAATTAAATAGTTTGCAAGTTTCCTTTGATGTGCTTAATCAAGTCTGTAATTAAAAAATACCTTAATATTCAAGATATGATGATCAAGGACTAAACAGGAATAGGATTTGAAGGGAGTACCCCTGGAAGCTGCCCCTGTCTAGCCATCTGCAGTGCAAATACACCCATCAACTTCATGACACTTGGGATTTGTCTGCAAAGCGTGTTACCTACCACACAGTCCAGTTTAATCTCCAGAAGGTTGTAAATTAAAATAAATCCACATTGTTAAGTCACATTTTAACAACTGAGTCTCTGGAACAGCCATTCCAGAGCAGCAAGGCCATAAAGCTCATGTAGAGAATTTTACAAACTCAGGAATGGGAATGTGAAACATGGATGCTAAGGACCTACCTATTTGTAGCCTTAATGGGAAAACTCCTAAACCATCTCTTGCCACACCATAGCTTGAAACTCTTCACACTGCTAAAGGGTTATTAGTCTAAAGAAATTTAGGATACACCCACAATGGTACTGAAGTTAAGGAATCTTAATTACAAACACAGAAAAGCCATCTGCCCAGTCTAGTCCATATTAAAAATAACCATTTAAATACTCTTCAAACCCATTCACACAAAAAGAAAACCAAGGACTACTGCTCGCTTAAAGCAGTTTTATTCTGTTCGTAAAAAACAATGCAGTTGGGCTCATGTATGTTCCTGTGAATTAGGTCAGAAAAGGGGATTGTGGTGGTAGAGTGTTTATCAGCACATTACAGTATTTATCCTACTTACTTCCATAACCATATTCTTGAATAAACATACAGCACAGGTTCAGTTTCACTTTATGCATGCAGGAGCTGCAGTTTGGGAAAACTATCTTCTTTTTTCAAAATGAGAAACACCCCAGCCATTTGATAAAAATGGAGGTAGTTTTAAACATACAGGATGCCAAGAGTCCGAACAGCACTGTGTTACACAGTTAACTTGCTTTTTTGAGACAATTTGATTATTTCATAGGGGAGCAACGTTGTC
Source organism: Psittacus erithacus (assembly GCA_009867235.2). NCBI lineage: Eukaryota > Metazoa > Chordata > Aves > Psittaciformes > Psittacidae > Psittacus > Psittacus erithacus. The sequence continues at coordinate 2,071 of WYDI02027361.1, read as the reverse complement.
TGCTGGTTACAGCTTCAGACAGAGTGCCTGATCTGAAGTCCTCCAATTCAAGCACCACTGTGATACCGTCACTTCATTTGATTAATTTTCACTACAGAGTTGAGAGAGAGTGAGCTGCTGGATGGGGTACTCCAGGGGCTCAGGAAATCTTTATAACGCTTTGTGACTTAGAGCCCAGAGGTAAGTCTTTAAACTTCTAGGAGTGGCTATTACAGCTTTACACTTAGTTCTTTGTCGCGTTACGGTATAGTGTCCTGGTTTAAGCCCAGGCAGTAACTGAGAACCATGCAGCTGCTTGCTGACACCCCCTACTCCTGGAGGGATGGGGAGGAGAATCAAAAGAATGTAACTAAGTCCAGTAACTAACGCATAACAAAAACCACTGCTGCTACCACCAATAATAATAATGATAAGGGAAATAACACGGGAAGAGAACACAACTGCTCACCACGCACCGACCGATACCCAGCCCGACCCGAGCAGCGATCAGGGCCTTCTGGGCAACTGCCTCCAGTTTATATACCAGGTATGAAGCACTGTGGTATGGAATACCCCTTTGGTCAGTTTGGGTCAGGTGTTCTGTCTCTGCTTCCTCCTGCCTTCCCCTCCTCCCTGGCAAAGACTGAGAAAGTCCTTGGTCAGAGTAAACATTACTGAGCAGCAGCTAAAACCATCAGTGTTATCAGCGCTGTTCTCAGGCTGAAAGTCAAAACCACAGCACTGCACCAGCTACTAAGGAGAAAAATGACTGCTACTGCTGAACCCAGGACAGTACCCACCCCTTATTCCATACCATGCACATCATGCTCAGATCCCACATTTTTCAATATACCATCACACCTGTCTCACATACATACATATATATAAAAATACATATGCATATACCCCCCCACAGAGAGAGATCATTCCTTAGTGCATGGACCAGTCCCCATGAAGCTGCTGAGTTCATCCGGTTCATGATGTTGGGCTCCGTCTCTTGTAACAGTCTTTCAGAACAGGACAGACACTGTGCAGTGTTGGACTGTTGCCTGCCGATGACACTGTGGAGCTCGTCTGGTTTCATCAAAGTTGATTCCTTGTTGAGATGACGGTCATAGGGAAGTCAGGGCCCGTTGCTGGTGACCTGAAGACATCTAGTTGGTGGGCTATAAATGTGCTACACTGCAGGCAACAGCATGCAATTGAGTTCATTTGCTGTTTTCTCCTAAAATCGAGGTACACATCAGACTTTCCCGTCTTCCTGCATTACCCACCAACTATATCTGGGTTCCTGAGCAAAACCAATCCCACGAGTAGGTTTGCCTTTACCTGAAGCAGGAATAACCCACACTGTCTTCCTCAGCAAATTCTTTATGTACACCGCAGGAACCTTGTCCCCTTCTACAATATGTAAAAGTTCTGACTGAGCTGGACCAGCCCTGTTGGCAGATCCTCTGGTGTTGACCAACCAGGGGGCCTGTGGTAAGTGCATATCCCAATGCTTGAAAGTCCCACCACCCATCGCTCTCAGTGTAGTTTTTAAGAGCCCACTGTACTGTTCGATTTTCCCAGAGGCCGGTGCATGGTAGGGGATGATATACCCACTCCATGCCATGCTCTTTGGCCCAAATGTCTATAAGGCTGTTCCAGAAATCAGTCCCATTGTCTGACTCAGTTCTCTCTGGGGTGGCCTGTCAGCACAAAGTCTATTTCTCAATGCCCAGGATAGTGTTCCAGGCAATGGTGTGGACACAGCATATGTTTCCAGCCATCCAGTCGTTGCTTCCCCCATGGTAAGCACATGGCGCTTGCCTTGGTGGGTTGGTGGGAGCGTGATATAGTCACTCTGCCAGGCCTCCCCATAGTTGTACTTCAGCCATCATCCTCCATACTGAAGAGGCTTTAACCATTTAGCTTGCTTAATTGCAGCACATGTTTCACACTCATGAATAACCTGGGCAATAGTGTCCATTGTTGAGTCCACCCCTCGATCGTGAGCTCATCTACATGTTGCGTCTCTGCCCTGATGGCCTGAAGTGTCATGGGCCCACCAGGCCAAAAATAATTCACCCTTATGTTGCCAATCTAAGTC
>WYDI02027360.1:0-12046 GCA_009867235.2 Psittacus erithacus | reverse complement strand
TCATCTCAGTCTCCCCTCTGGCAGGTTAAAGCCATTCCCCTTGGCCTGTCCCTACAGGCTCTTGTCCAAAGCCCCTCCTTAGTTTTCTTGTCAGCCTTTCTAGGTATTGACACTTAGGATCGATTATGACATTGATCTTATTATATCAAAGCACTTGCAGCACTCCCATATTGCTCTGGGGGTGTGGGAGGAAGGAGGCCGGGATGAGGTGCCATGCTGACTGTGTTGCTCCCTGCCCTGGTCAGTGCTTACCAGACAGCACTGCCTGGAGCATGTCCATGATCAGGTGAGCAAAGGCGTTCTCCAGACAGTGCAGAAAGTTGTTTCTCTCCCCTGGAGTGCTGAAAACTTTGCAGACCTTCTGCATCATTTTTACTGCCCAGTCCATGCAGTACAGGTCCTTCTCACAGACCTGATGGACATGGGGAACATTAGAAACACACCTTTTATGGTAGGAACAAAACCACAGAAGGCAAGATTAAATCTTAGAATTAAGCGTTGATTCTAATGCATGGCTGTAGCCATGGCCTGGAAAATGAGGGGTTGTTATCAGGATATAGAGGTTGTTGTGGTTGGCATGCTAGTGGAGGAACTACTCTACTTTTTGCTAGTGGTACTTCTCCTCAAGGCCAGGCTTTGCAGTGGCTGCACAGGGACCAGAGGGTGAAAGAGTTCCCAAGCCTCTGCCAGGATTTACTCCTGGTGCATAGGAATAGATGGGGCAACAGTTTTCAAGTCTGGGGCAGTAAATCTGGGGGTAAAGAGACAAAAGGCCTGAGTATGCTCTGTTCAGGGACACTCACCAAGGCCAGGAACACCATGAGCCTGGCTAACTCAGCCACTCGCCCGTTCACAGCTTTACTGGCCATGACTGTGAAACAAATGTTGTTTCCACTCAGAATGAGCAGCCGAGCATTGTTCTCCATGAGCCACTCCCTGGGAACCACTGCAGGAACCAGACAGAGTTACAGCTAGCTTTGAACAAAAGAAAGGAGAGCCACAAGAGCTGCTGTGGATGTCATGAATCTATGAATCATTGGCTTTGATAGTTAACCAGGACTTGGAGGGGATACCCTCTGGAATGCAGTTGCAGCAATGAAGTCATGGAAGCTATTCCTACCAACAGTGCAGTTAGAGCTCTTCACAATAGCTTCCATGATACAACCTCACCCCAAACTAGCTTTCAGTGTCGCTGTTAACATTGTTCAGTAGATTTTGGCTGGAACAAGCAGTATGTTTTCAGCTTACACAGCTTGGACAATGTTTCCTCACTAATGGCTAGACAAGACTTGAATTTTAAAAGGTCTGCATGGGTTCTAAAAATACTTCACAATGGGAAAAGATAGCCTGATTTGTCAGCAGTGCTGGGTTTCTCTCCTCCCCAGCTACTGCCTGGCTTCCATGTGTAATGACTTTTCCAGTTATGCTGCAGCTACTGTAAGGAATATCACAATCAGCCCCCCAAGGTCCCCGTGTGCTGGAAACAAGTTTACTGCCAGATTTTAGGCCATGAGTGTATAATCCTATGGATTAATGATAAAGGCAAAACCACACCTGACAGCTCATCCACAAGACTGATGACATCGTCTGCTGTCCATTCTCTAGCTTCTGCATCATACAGCAGTTTAATGGCCTCTGCTAGACCTTTCAGGCTGGCCTCATCTGTTGGTCCTTGTATCATTTTCTGCCAAACCACATGTCCTGAGCAATATATGAACCACAACTGCTGGTAAGCGACCAAGTAATTAAACAAACTGTAAATGAACCCCCTCAGACTACTCGCCATCAAGAGAGGACACTGGCCCAAAGATGATGTACAGCAGGCGAGCTTGGTTAACCATGGGCCATGGCTTCAAAATCCGGGTCAGCCAGAATGCGGAGTCACTGCGATGAATCCAGTGGTTCAACAAGACACTGCGACAGTACAACCTGATCCTCAGCTCCAGCTTCTGAGCACTTCCTGGGGCAAAAGAAGGAGGATATTATCAATCCAGTAAGCCTAGTGTGATACAGATGATCACTTCCTTAATATGAAGAAAAAGAAGGATTTTCTTAAAGCTGCCCCAGAGCATCCAGGGAGATTGAATGAAATTCTGGCTCTTTTAGGCACGTTGCACTAATTCAGGCCGCAGGATCTATTGATGCAGCCTGTGTCAGCTTTCTGCAGCAACTCATGGATGGTTCGAGGGCTCTCAGCTTGTTTTTTGTTTCTGGGGTTTGCATCAGTGAGTGGAAATAGGAGGAAGGTGTGTATGTGGCTGTGGAGTGTCCCACAGAAATAGCCAGTCCTGCGCTGGGTAACACAAGAATTTCTTGAGAGGTGTGTGCCATGTCACTGCTGTGTTTTAGAAACATTAAACCTGACTTTTTACTGATTCCCTCTATTTCTGTGTTGGTTCCTTTCCTGTTGATTTCAATGGCACGGGTGTACAGACAGAAAGGTTGAGGTCCATGTTACTATTCATATATATAGGTAACTTATGCATTGGTTCAATAATGGAATGATTCAAAACACCCAAATGCCTCTCAGGACAACTCTCTTCACTTTAGGATAGGTGTGAAAGACAAAAGCATTTATCTTTGATGTTGGTGAGCAAAAAAGAGCTCTATCCATCTCTGTGAAAGCCAAGTATTTGCTTTCAAATGCTCATTTTCTGCCTAACATTGGAGCCAATAGAACATACATGAATCTGGAAAGGATTGGTGCTACAAGGCTTAGGAGAGTTAAAGCAGTGTCAATTCTAGACACGTTTTGTTTGCAGTAATGGAACTCCATTTTCTGCCTTTTCCTTGATAATGTGTTTCGATTTGGTAGGACTTTTGTCTGCGTTGATGATTACCTGGTTTGCTGCTCACAACTGTCTGTACTTTACGGGCTAAATTGCTCAGCTCCCAGAGGAAGTTAAAAACCCGGTGGCACTCCAGTTCATCCCAGCCTGCTGTTAGGATCTGAAGGTTACAAAAGAGAGGGGGCAAAAATGAAGAGATCGAGCCCTAGATGTTGATCACAATTCCATTTCTCCTATTAGATCAATACAATCTGTCCTGCAGTTTCTCAGAAGAACAGGGAGGGAAGGTGTCATACCTGGAGTGTGGTGCCTGCACAGCGCCTTCCTTATGAGCAAAGGGAAGCGATTGTCTGCTATAGAGGAACTGTGCATTATGGCAAAGGTTGTGCTTAAGCTTAGTGCAGCCCAGAATCAAAAGCTGCCAATGGTGTCCCACATTCAGGGCCAAGATCTTAGTTTGGAACCTTATGTGGAAAAGTACAGAAAGGGATTTGCTACAAAGACAAATGTCCCAGCACAAATAATTATCTGTAGCTCTTAACCACAGAAAGATAATACAGGTTTTGATATTACCCAATCCTTTCATGCTGCATACGTATAGAACACATGTAAGCACAAGTTTCTAAGACTTAAATGCTTTTTAAATGGGCTCAGGGTTCCTGTTTATTCTAGGAGAGAACTTCTTCCTGTATTTTGTTTCACAGTTACTCTCCAGTAAAGCCTCCAGGATGACAATTCCAGCACTTCACTATCAAATGTCTCAAGTAGCGTTAAAAAGTCCAGATTGTTTTACTGCATCTTTGCAATCACAGCAGTCATTACAGTAAATAAGCCTCTTGAGCTGTGAATTTGAAGCTGTGTAATCAAATGCTCCCCTTCTCCCATGTCATCTGAGATAATAAATGGCTAATCAAGACCCAGACTGGTTGGTAGTGAAATCCAGACCAAGGAATTCTCAAGTCAAATCAGCAACTTGAACAACCAGAAAGGAAATTCAGGGAACTGTGTGAATAAATACCTTCCCCCTACATCCCAAGGCTCAAAACCACCTTAAACTTCTAAATAGCTTCCAAAAACACAGATTAATTTAGAAAACTACCTTCTTTTTCTTTTCTATTTGGGATACTTGCCTTGTCTCCATAGATACTGTACCTGTAAAAATACCCCATAGCACTGTAATCCTAAACAATGCAGAGGACTTGGACAACCATTAAGTTTGAAACAGGAAACCTGGAAGTGCAAAACATTTGCTTTTTATCTGGCTAGAAGCTAATTCCTGTGATTGAAAATTCTCTATGCTACCTATGGACATCAGTACTGATTCAAGAGACTCAGAGGACACCTTTACTGTATAAGGAAACAAATTATAGTCCCTATGTCAAGGCTTAGCATTAAGTCCAAAACTGTGGTCAAAAGGGTGTGCAAATGGCCTCTAAGATGAGCTACCCTGTTTCCAGCAGAGTAACATTCCTGGAGCAGCTGTGCTCTTCCACTGCAGCATTTCTAGTAGTCCACAGAGTGAAGAGAAGCTGAAACCCACTGCTCTTGGAATATGAAATCTCTGCAAACAGCCTCAGTCTAGGCTGGCTTAGGCTTTTCTCTTGTTAAAGAGAGACTGATTTCAAATCAATAAATTCATTACATAATAGTAATAAACTCCAGCAAAGGGGCAGTAAAAGGCATAATTCAACTAGTAAGTGCTTTATAGAAATGGTGTTGTAAGTGCAAGGGGCAATTAGAAACAGTAGTGAAAGGAACATGAACTTACTCCTGAGAGAACCTTGTGTATGTACTTCAGCCTCTCTTTAGTAGGCAGGAGAAGTGTGCATCTTTTGAGCAACAATCCTGTGAGAAGAACAAACACGTACAGTTGTCAGTACAGCCACACAGCAGAGGTGTTCCTGAATGAGCAAAAGTGCTCCCATCACGCATATCCACACACCAGCAAGAAAAACTGCTGCTGGGCAGCAAGAGCAGCACCAAGAGTAATTTGTGCTTTGGAGAAGAGGCGCACACTCTTGTAGCAGAGACATCTTTTACTAGAGAAATGTAGTCAGGGCTTCCTAGGCCATAACTTGTTTATTGTGTTGTTGTAAAGTCCCCGTTAGCCACAGCTGGAGCCCTACAAAAATGGCTCTATTGGTTTTAGAATTACAGCAGTTAAAAATACTGGAAATATATGTTACTCGTTGCACCTCTTCTAACGGTTCCCTGGGGAATGCTGTTTTCCCCTTCTATCATGGAAAGACGAGCTTCCTGAATTGTTTTCAAGACAGCCACATGCTCTAAAACCAAAAGACTCTAAACTGTGTTAATATAAAACATAGCTAAGAGATAGAATTCTTTTTCCTCTCCAGGGCTGAAATGGTCTGTGTTTAGGATGTCCAAGTCTGGAGCTCATAGCGTGGAACAGCTGTTTGTGAAGCAGCTTTTTACACACTACTGATAGAAAAGGGGTTAACAGCTTGCTCTTCAAAACCTTTTACCAGAATTATATATGTGTATATATACAGTTAATTAGTCAAGAAACTCACAGAAAAGCATGTACTTTGTACTTTTCTGGGGGAGGAAAAAAAGAGGAAACCTTTTTTGTCTGAATTGTCAGTCTCCCCAATAACACACTCATCCAATGTCAAAAAGTACTTTCTGCATTCACTGTGATTCTAAAGTGACTCTTTCTTTCTTTAGCAGGGTGTGAGCACTCCTATGTGACAGACATCATTTATTCATCAGCCCATGACATCGTCCAAAGCTCAATCAAGTCAAGTTGCTATGGACTATAATAGGCTTTAGAGAGATGTCCCTGACAGGCATCAGCAGGGGGAACGCTGGTGGGTGAAAGGGTTGAGCAGAAGGTGCTGCTCCTGGGTTTGCTCAGCAGAATCCCCCCTGCACAGAAGGACAGGGCCATGATCATTTAGAACTCAAGTCCATTCTAAATCATGGCTGGGATTCTGACCCCATTATAAGCACTGGAAGATTTTACTGTGCACTTGAGTGGGGCCAGACCCCTGAGAGGTTAAGTGACATTTATGTACAGCCCCTGCTCAGGCTGTCTGTATGGCAATGAGTTTTCCCCATTGTATCCAGTCTTTCCTGCTGTAAAGTGAATATTGATTTTGCAACTGACCTCTGAACAAAAGCATTCTCTTCAGCCTTCCACTGATAACACAGATATTGCCAATGATCTTAATGTTTTGAGTATGACATTGGTTTACTACTAGGCCTACTATAGTGTTCACACCTATGTTCAAATAACAAGTTGCCATTTTGTGTGTGTCAAACTAATTTTGACATCTATTTTTAGGGGTTTTTTTAAAGAATTGGAGGTTTTCAGGCTTCATTTTAAGAATAAACCACTAAGATCAATTTAAGATACCTCAAAACCTACAAGGATTTCTTACAATAGGGGTCTTTGGTCTAAATGACTTTAACAGTGTTCGTTTACCTTTATTTAATGTCTTAAGTTCAAACTGTACTTATAATTCCACATCTAACCATGGCATCATTTTATTCCGCTGTCAAATAAACCATCAGAGAGGTAACAGTATATAGCTGTGGGTCAAATCATGTTTTAATTTCATTTGCTTCTCTGATAGAATGCCTTAGAATGAATTAGAATCAGTGTGGTTTAGACATTAGCAGAAAAGTTCAAAAGCAAATGGGTCTGGATTTGAGGCTGCACAACTCTCCTCCTTACCACAGAACCCAGGTTATTCTGATCAAGGTTTCTATTAGCCATGTCCCAGGAGGTCTGAGCAGCTGGAACAAAGAACATGTGAATCTTTTCACCCAGAAAGAGCTTGATTAGCACACAAGACACCATGACAGCAAAAGCACAGACATTTTCACATTGCCCTTAAGCTAAGAGTGAGAGGAAAATGTGTTCTCCATGCCTTTTTGTCTCTGAACTCTGAGCCAGAGCTGCCAAAAAGAATTGTAATCGCTGACAACTGAGAGAACATTTTTGTGACAAGCATACTTCTTTCCTAAGAAGTGGAATGTGCTCTGCAATCTATCTCAAGGAGACTGTCAAGCAGTCTTTCCAATGGCAACTGTCCTTGGTCACTTTAGAGTTAGGCTGGGTTTAAGTGCTGCGGCTGCATTTCCCACACTGAGGAATGTGAGCCACTCCAGAGTGCTCCAGGAAGGCAGCCTGAGCAGCCACATTCCTTCCTTCAGGCAGTGTGGGGCCTGGGAGCCTGGATTCCTGCTGCAGTTTCCAGTGCTGGGGGCCAAACAATCTATATTTGGAAGCACCTACTACTGAGAGCTGATCCTCTGCCCAACCCCTGCTTGCCATTTAACAGGGGGGAAAAAAAGCCCAACTTAGAGGAAGCAGAATATACATTATTTTTTCCATAACTAAAAGGCTTTGGAATCACTTCAGGTAATTCCTCCCACCTCCCCTGGCCAGTTGATGGAGCAGGCTATTTGGCACTGAGAGGAACTTCACTTTCAGAGGCAGCTGCACAAATGATTTGGGCCATATCTTCAGCATTTTACTGATCAATGCAGGGAACAGAAGAAACCTTTTAACTGAGCTCGGTTCTCTAATTGTTACCATCTGCATTAAAGGATCACCTAGAGATTTGTAGTGCTCTAAAATATAGGATCCTTCTCCCTTGCCAGGTAGCTCAAGGTTATGGAAGTCTCGCAGTAAGAGCCTTCGGTTTCCTGCTGAGGTTGAGATGTAATTCATAAGGCGGTTGCTGATGGTTTTCGACACCATGCTCAGCATGCTGATATCCTTCACTGAAAAGGCAAAACGCAGTATACTTGTAATTCTTCACAGCAAGCAAAAGGTTAGTCAATAACTTTATCTTCCTCAAAAATAGGCCGAGAAATAAGATTTATTTTGCATATACCAAAATTTAATTAGTTTATCTCTTTTGCCAACAAACTGTAGTCATTAGAAATGGATAGATCTAAGGAATACTTTTCACACATAATAGGCAAAACCCACTTCAAATAATTTTTCATTATTTTTGGTCGTTTGGTTCTGCATACATAAAAGCTGAAAATTCAGAGAATAACTCACATCAAATGGTTTCAACCAGGTAAAAGCTAAACCACTTTAAATAAGAATGGCTTTTTGTAAATGGGAAACTTTTGTGGTAAGCTTCGGACACTGGAAGTGAGACATTTCTTATCAGATTCTCACCCGAGAGATAATTCAATATCATTTGAAAGATCTCTAGTGGAAGTGTTTGAAAATGTCCAAGTGTTGACAGAGATTGGGAATCTGTGTCCAAGGGACTGCAGCTGTGTCTGGAGCGACGGGTGCTGCGCCTGTATTTCTGATTAGGAATCGAGGTGTAGCTGGTCCCTGTGGTGGATGTCATTGTCCTGTCAGTCCCATCAATAGAACCTGGAGAGAAAACATGGAAGTCTTGTTACCAGAGGAGGAAAATACTATCCCCAAACCTAAAAGGAAATGGTCATCTTGTAGACATGGTGATGGAGCGTGAAAATCCAGTCATATGCATAGAATAAGGATTTGGTTTAGTTTAGTGTAATGCCATTTAATTTACGGAATGATGTTCTAATTCCATGCCAAAGAAAACAGAGAATTCAGCTGATTTTAAAGGGGGAAAAGATAAAAGCATGGGGGTCATCATTTGAGTGCAACATCAGGAAGATAGGAAAATAGTTCTAAAAGGACACTCTTGAAGTACATGTGATGGTACAAGCTGCAGTGGTTAACAAAGTTCTCTTACCTTGGTACACCAACTATTCAACAATAAGATAAAGTTCTAGGGCTGTTATTGAAAGGGTTGTTGTGTTGATTCCTCTAGTGACAGCTACTCATACACAGTTATACTACTTATACAGATGCTTGCATAGGACAAAAAAAGGGATTAAAAGTAACAAAGTGATGCTTCAAACCATTTTTCCTGCAGCATTTAAGTTGACACGTGGCTTAATTTCATATAATGACACATATATTTCATATAATATGTGTGTCATATGTGGAAAAAGAAAACCAGTGAGCCAGGCTCTCCTAAAATCCTGAGGGCCTGAAAGGAATGAGCCTTAAAAGATCAATACCTAAGTTCTTTTGATTTGCTTTCTGGTTTCTGAGTCTCTAGAACAGGCCCACCTCCCCTTGTCAGGCACCAGTGAGAGTTAATGCCTCGCTACCTTGAGTCTTATTCTTTTTAACAGAGATTTTTCACACTGTTTCTTGATTCCGGCAGCTGAGGCTCCAGGGAGATTGCCACGGAGAATGAGTGCTGCAGTGTAATTACAAGAGCTGGCAGTGCTGGTAGCAACAGGACTGGAAGCCATCCAAGCTGCAGTGCAACATCCCAGTTACCATCAGTGGGAAACACACTCAGAGAATAGGCCTCATTGTTTGGAAGATTAAAAATTGACAAAAATTACAGCAAACAAGTTCCAAACATCCTTCATATTTCTTACGAAAGCCTGCAGAGCCAGACCTCTCTAATGTGCCACTGAGCAAAATTACCACATCCACAATGGAAGCACTGTTTGTACTGACAACTGCAAGAATACAGGCCATTTCATTACAAGTGTTACGAATGGGTTTGGCTGACTTGGGCCTGTGTGCTGGATAGAGTTTGCATTGTGCATTTAAGGAGGTTATACTTCACTGGAAGCATTTCTCACTTTGGCATGGTTTAATTCTAGTTTCTAAGCTTCAAGCTTAAACTTTCACAAGGCTCTTGAGCCAATGTAACTGCTCCTAAAATTAGTGTTTCATTAAGCTTTTGCACTGCTTGAGACAGAAAACTGCTGTAACACCTTTAGGAACAATCAAGAAACCACTTATAGATAAACATAGGTGTGTATGGGTAAACGTTTACCTTCTAAAAGCAAAGGCTGAAGTCAGTTGGAAACGTATACGCACAAGTGTGGATTGAAGACAGCTCGAATTCCTTGTGCACAATGCACAAAGCAGCTCCACTCCTGTTTATAACCACTGAAATGTGTTCAAGTCTGATGCATATTTCAGATTCATACTTTAGACATAAAGTTGCAGCCCTACGCTACTTTCTTTTCCTCCCCACTCCTCTTCCTGTCCTCAGCAGGACTGTACTGGGAGGATTTATGGCATCTTACCTTGGGTCTGCAATTGTGTTATATGGAAGGATAAAACCGCTTTGCCACAAGGGAGGTTTGCAGAAGAATTCAGCCAATTCCAGTCTGTTCCTGTTCAATCTGATTGAAGTTGAACTCACTCCCACTATTCGAATTTAGAGACGAGCTAGATAAAAAGAATGTAAATAAAACTGACTACAAACAGTGAGTTTCAAAGCCAAAAGCTTAGAGACTTTTACTGAAAGCTCCCATATGCTTCCTCTTTGACTTAATGTGGGTTTTCTTTCTTAGGGAGTTCAGCCAGAGCGGGGCAATGGTCTGTGCCTCCCCATCTGCTGCTGGGATAGCGCTTGTTTAGAGAACTGCTTAATCCAGGCTGGAAATTGAAAGGTAAACGTTAAATATTTAACAAACTAAACTCATAATAATAGCCAAGAAGGGTCATCTTATTTGTTGCTATAAGCTAATTTGTTTACAAAGCAGAAAGCAGCAACTCTCAATGTTTCTTGTCCTGAAGCAGTCGCTAAACTCCTGCTAATGGATGCACTGTTGCCCTGGTGTTTCTCTGAGCCCCGTGTTAGGGTTTGGCAAACATTTATTGTTTACTTTGGAGATGGGTTTGGAACATTTCCTCACAGAGCATGGAACAGTTTGCTTCAAATATTAGCTCCAAAGGGGGTTTTTCCTCTTATTTCCTTAGGTTTTTCCTTGTCAGTGTGAATAAAACCACACGGGTTCAAGTGAGGGATGACAAACCTCGAGGGCCCGGCACGGTTCTGTTTGTACTTGTAGCCCCTCCGGCCCACACACAATGCACAGCCCCCATCTTTTTGCTTACACTCAAGGCATAATTACATCTTAAATACCTGAATATGCACTTAAATTACTTACGTCGTGTTGCTAGTGCAGACTAAAAGCACCTCGGTGGGTGATAGCCATGAGCCACGAGCTGAGGGAACCCTGCCCCTGCTCATGGCGGCTGGGGTGAGGGAGGACACATCCCTCCAGGGTCTGGATGGAGGGAGGGCACTGCCCCTGCCTGCTTCTCCCCTCACGCAGGGCTTGCTCTCAGACTGCATTATTTGATGGAGTACGTTATGTATTTGTTATTTGATGGGGTACATTATATTTGTCCTTTGGGCTGGATTTGGCCAGGCTATGACACACCTTTAGGCCGAGCAGCCAGCTAGGCCACACTCTCCTCCACTCCCCCCCCCATCCCCTCAGCCCCCCAAAAAGGGGGACCTGCACCCCCAAACCTACCCCAGGCAGTGAAGAAGGTCTCGAGTTGATGCTCGCTCGCAGGGAGCACGTTAGGAGCTGTGTTTTACCTCAGGGATGTGCCCAGTCTGCAACAGCCCCCGGCCGGGGCGCCTGTGTCTGAGGGGAGCCACAGGGCTGTGAGGTGAGGAGAGCCGGGGTGGGGGGGGTGAGGAAGAGAGGGGAAAGGAAAAGGTTATTATTGTTATTATGATATTATTATTATTTACAATTAATTATTTAAAGCGTGATTTCAGCCAGCCATCGCCCCCTCAGGGGCTGAAGGGGATCTGTGTGTGTGTTGTGTTTGCAAACATAACGCAGCTCAGCTTCAAGGCGCTGGTTGTCAATGGGGCTGGAGGGCTGTGGTGACCGGGGGCAGCCGAGGGGTGTTACTACAGCGCTGCGCCATTACCGTGCTTTAATAACCCCTTAATGATTTAATTTAATGCTAATTAGATTGTAATGATGATTTTTCCCGCCTTTTCGCCCGCTGCTCCTTTCAATGGAGGGTGGGTGGGGAGGGAGCGCCCCCAGCGCTGAATAATTAATGAGGTTCTCACCAATCAGGAGGCGGAGAGCTCGAAGTGGCCACGCCCCCTCATGAATAATTAATGTATTGGGGCTGCCGTGGTGGTGAGTGACCGTGGGTTCGGGGCTGGCCCCGGCTCCCTGCGGCGGTTCGGGGTCCGCGGGCACCGGGGTGAGTGCCTGGTGACGGCCTGTGGCGGGCAGCGGCGCTGGTTTGTGTGCAAGTCCTGCTGTGGGGTACCACGAGGAGCATCTCTGCGGGTTACGGGTGTTAGGAGATTTATGGAATCATAGAATGAATCCCAGCCTGGTCTGGGTTGAAGAGACCTTAAAGCCCATCCAGCTCCAACCCCTGCCACGGGCAGGGACACCTTCCACTAGAGCAGCTTGCTCCAAGCCCC
>WYDI02027359.1:0-10366 GCA_009867235.2 Psittacus erithacus | reverse complement strand
GAGCAAGCTGCTCCAGTGGAAGGTGTCCCTGCCTGTGGCAGGGGTTGGAGCTGGAGGAGCTTTGAGGTCCCTTCAACCCAACCCAGGCTGGGATTCTGTATTAGCAACTCATTGCTGCAAACGCCATAGTGGGAGCGGGTGGGAAGCTGCAGAACATCCTCGGTGCCTCCTAACTTCATTCGCCTTTGTTTTGTTCCTTCAGATGACACGAAGCTCACTCAGTACGCAGGCAGTGAAGGTAAGCCCTTCATCCTCTCCCTGCCGACTCACAGGCATCCCGAATGAAATCAAATGCACCTGGAGCTGCAGGGTGGAAAGGGTGGGCAGCTGAACGGAAAGGATGGAATCAAGATAAGGCTCCTCTTGTCCTTCCCCTGATTAATGCCATTTCAGAGAGTGGAAAGTGAGAGTCAGGCCAAATCTCTTTTACCCTGGTGCTGTTTGTCTGCTTCTCCTGCTTAGTCCTGCTGTGCAGACGAAGGTGCTGAGTTTTCTCTTTGCATGTAATTCCCTTTCTCTGCAGTCTTTGCACAAAGTCCTTTTCCTTCTGAATTTCCTCAGCTGTGCCAAAGAGCAGTGTAAAATCCAAATGTGAAGTGTCCTTAAGCCCAGCTCTGCCTTTGTCATCCCTGTTCCAATGAGCCCTTTCTCAAAGTCTATTCATCGGCCCCAAGGGCAGGGAACCAAGCTGTTGCCATAAGGCTCTGACTAATCCCAGAGTATGGGAAGGATCTGAGCCCTGTTCACTCGAGGTCAGGCTTGCAAGCATTGTGGTCTGTGCAAGCCATGAGCCCATTCCGCTCACCTGGAAGCAGCGCAGGGAAGTTGAACTGGGTGCAGGATCAGCTCCTTTGCAGGCACAGGGCCTTTGGAATGCTTCATCTTCCCAGTTCCAGCCAAACTGCTCCCCATATGGCGGTAATGTCACTGTTCATAAATGCCACCACCCCCCTCTGTAGCCCTGCTGCATATTCATAGCTGAGGACCGAGGGCAAGGGAGGCACAGGGAGGCCTCAGCTCAGCATATGGCTAATGGCTTTCCACCAGAGTGAGCAGCCAATATATAAAGAATACGGATTGGAGATGGGTTTTGCATGGCGCTGGTTTAAGCTGCTTTCAAACCAGCTCCTCATATCATCTGGAAGGGATGCTGGAGCCCGGACAGCCCCCTGGTGCCTCCTCCTCTCTCACTGAGCCAGGCAGTAGCCGGCTGAGGTGCTCAGTCTTATGTGCAGAGCTCTGAAAGCTCTTCCCTTGCTTTTCCCTTCCTTTTCCCGAGGTCCCGGCACAGTTCCAGACTGAAGTGAACCCTTTCTTGCAGGGCTGGGAAGCAGCCTTCCTTCCAAGAAAGCCAGGGCCCCCATTCACACCGGCACCATCGTGGGGATCGTCCTGGCCGTGCTGCTCATCGCCGTCATCATCCTCGCTGGAATTTACATCAACAGCCACCCCACGTCCACTGCTGCCCTGTTCTTCATCGAGGTGAGTGGAGAACCTCATCCCTCACCTGGTTTCTTCTGCTCTCACCCCAAATCCCAACCTTCTACAGGAGGGCAAAGAAAAAACGCTGATGGAGTCCAGATTGAGTTTCTTTTCATGGTCCTACAGTCATAGCTAATCTCCCAACCTCCAGCTGATGATGTTTTAAACTTAGGCTCTCCCCTCCCACACGGTGTTATTTTGCTCCCTTTCACATGCTCTCTTTCACACATTGCCTTTTCTTTTCCCCCATGAGACTTTCCACTCTTCCACCTGCTTGCAGGAGCCATCCACACGCAGTTGGAGGGCTCGGTTGGAGCCATGACATACTTGAGATCGCTGCCTTTGGAGTTTCCCAGCTGCATTCTGTGGACTAAAATTGTCAGGTTTTACTGCTAGATGTCACGCCATCAGCTACTGTGTAAGTGATGGTGTGAAGGCTCTAAATGGAAGGTTTTAATTCACAGAATGATGGGGGTCCAAGCGTCTCCATCTGCTGTTAAAAGCCAGAAGACCGCTTGCTGTAGGATCCCAAGGCAGGCAGAAGTGGGCTGAATCCTGGCATAGGAGCTGCTGCGGAGGGAGTGAACAACACTGAGCCCTCAGCCTTTGCTTATCACTCCCTGGCTTTTTCCTTGAGCACTTGGCTTTGCTCCATCTGTCCTGTTTGCAGGGGCAGGCAGCAGGGAATTGAGCTTCGTGGCCTCTACCGGTCTAGCAGCACTTGGCAGTGTTGGATGCATTCACCTACGCCCGCTTGGGATGGGGCAATGCAGTTGTCCCTGTTCTGCTGATTGACAGAGGACACACAAAGCTGACTTGTGTGTGGTGGCCATCCTCGGCCACCACCCCGGGCACAGAGCATCCTTGTTCTGAGGCTGATGTGAGATTTCACTTCAAGTTCCCCTTTCCTCCCCCATTTTAACCTTAGCAGTGGGTCAGCTCAGTGAGATGGATGCGTTGGAATGAGCTGGGTTAAGCATGAAGGTATTTTTTAGCATTTATTACTTCCACAAAGACAGCACTGTTCTTGTTTCAGGACCAAGATTCCAACTTCCCTGCAGGCTTGGCGCGAAGGGCTCTGCCATAGCTTCTGATGGCTCTTTGTTTCTGTCCCCAGCGAAGGCCACATCACTGGCCTGCCATGAAGTTCCGAAATCACAGCAACCACGCAACGTACTCCGAGGTGGAACCAGCCAGCCAGGAGAAGGAGGGCTTTGTGGAAGCAGAACAGTGCTGAGTGCTTCTCCCCCTGCGCCTCAAACCTCCCATGTCTCAAGTGTTGGAGTCTCCTGTTATCCTATTGCAAAGTCTTTCCCCTCTTGGAAAAGAAAGAGTAGAGGCAAAAAGACCCAATGGAGCATTCGAAGAGTGAGTCGGGGTGATGTGGGGCTGGATTTGCCTGGATTCCTCACGGGATAGCAGAGCCTGCAGTGGTGGCAGTTGCCTGGGACACTGGACTGGCTGTAGCCTGGCACTGAAGGCCTGGATGTGGGGATAGAAAGCAGTGCAGTCAGTTCTTCAGCTCACAGTGGGGTTTCTGGTTTGTGGTTGGGTTTTTCCCCACTGTGTTGGCTGACCTCTTCCCTCCTCCACCAGGAGCCTTACAGGGGCAGCAAAGGAGGGAGAAATCTTGTTACGGGCAAAATATGGGGTTGCCTCAAGCAGGAAGCTCTTGGAGACAGCAAAACCGATGCTTTTTGCTGCCTGCACTCAACAAAGCTGGGCTGGTTTGCTTATCTCCATGGAGAGGCTGGGGAGATGCTGGTGGTGGCCCAGGAGAGGTTAAGGCTGGCTCCCAGGGCTCACCAACCCTCTCCCATCCCCTCTCTCCCATCTCCATCCCTTTCTCTTCTCTCCCATCTCCATCCCTTTCTCTTCTCTCCCACCTCCATCTCTTTCTCCTCTCTCCCATCTCCATTCGTTTCTCTTCTCTCCCATCTCCATCTCTTTCTCCTCTCTCCCATCTCCATCTCTTTCTCTTCTCTCCCATCTCCATCTCTTTCTCTTCTCTCCCATCTCCATCTCTTTCTCTTCTCTCCCATCTCCATTCCTTTCTCTTCTCTTCCATCTCCATCTCTTTCTCTTCTCTCCCATCTCCATTCCTTTCTCTTCTCTCCCATCTCCATTCCTTTCTCTTCTCTCCCATCTCCATCCCTTTCTCTTCTCTCCCATCTCCATCCCTTCTCTTCTCTCCCATCTCCATCCCTTTTTCCTCTCTCCCCTTCTTTTGTGGCAGGCAACATTTAGCTTTGTCTTGGCAGTTGGGAAGCCTGCAGCCTTCAACTCCCTGCCCTCCTCTCCCTTCAAAGCAACAGCTTGTACCCCTTGCCGGGGAGAAAGGGAAACCTGCTCTATCTTAATGGCAAAACCCTGCAGAGGATTCCCCTTCAGGATGTTTGTGAGCCAATGGCTTTGAAGCACTTTGGCATCTCATTAGTTTGCTAAATCACTAATGATAACCCTTGCCCTAAAGCAGACAGTGTGAAAGAGAAGCTTGGATTCCTTCAAAACACATCCTGGTGGTGTGGCCCCTAAGCTGGCAGGAACAGAGTGGGATTTGGTGGAGGAGGATGGGGACAGCGCGCTAGTGAAACAGTGTCCTCCCACAGGCTCAATCCTGCAGTAAATCCACACTCCTCCGTGGGCATGGCACGTAAATAAGGAGTGAAGGCACACGCTGGTGGCTTCACACCATCGAATACCCTGGGTTCAGAGCCTTCTGGAGTCAGTGGATTGCTTCTGCCGGTTTATTTTGCCTGTGATAGGTCCCTGGTCTGGATTTGTGCACAGAAGAATGATTCCAACCTCTGTCGAAGCAAAGGGCTTTGGCACGAGACCTCTCAGGGTTTCCTACTCCTTCTGTGCCCTTGGATTCCACACTAATGCAGAAATACTCCCCCCTGCTTCCACAGACAGAGCTTGGGCTCTAAACTGAGGAAAGCTCCTGTTAAAACCCAGGGAGACCGAAGTCCAGCAGAAGGTAAAGGTTTCCTCCCCCAAAAGAGGTGGTGTTGGGTGGATGGGGCTTTTTTCCCTTTTTCAATTCATTTCCTCTTGACCCTCAGTTATTTATTCCAATAATCATGGGTTTGATGCATATTTCACCCCCGGCCTGGTTCAGCTGCCACTGATGGGGGATGCTGCCAAAGGCAGGGGCTGTCTAATTCATGTTTTCCTGCTCACCTGCTGACTCCTATAGCCAATCAAGATAAATACGGCTGCTTTGTGGCATTTACACCCCGATTCTCCTATCTCCTACATAGCCACTAGGGAGACTTTTGCTGCATCTTATGGCATAAAGGTACCAAAATGCTCAAACTGGCTAAGTCAGAATCGTGCCGAGTTGTTCCAGCCCAGACAAAGTCTCTCTTTAGACATAGTTTGAAGAGGAACTTTATGCCCAAGTAAAGCTTTCAGCTGGAAGGTTGCTTTTCCCCCTGTATCCTTGAAGTAGAAAGAATTCAAAGGGATGCTTTCATCTAGTTTGTGCCCAGGATCTGATCTCCTTTGAAATGGTTATGAGCTGGTAAGGAATTTTCTCTGGATCTAACTCTTTTCAAATAATGGCCGTGGTTTGCCTGTTTTTCTGACCTTGCATACATAAGAACAGGAAGAGTTTGGGTACCCCTCCTCATCTACAAGCCCTAGAAATGCTGGGTAACATCCAAGAGCTCTGAAATGCTGTGAATTTAAAAGAAAACCAACTTTAAATAATGTATAAAGCTGTGTAAAACACTGGGGCATTATTGCAGCCAGGTCTTGGAAGGATTCAGAAGAGGATCAGGTGGAGAATAACAACATCCAAGTGCCTCGCACAGCAATGGTTGAGCTATGGAAAACACCTACACTGAGGGGAGAGGCCAAGTTCTGAGTGCCTGCAGGGAAAAAGCCTGTTTAAAATGGTTCTTTTTCCTTTAAGGAAAGAAAGAAACCAAACCCAACTGTTCTGCAGCCATGCACCAGATGTTTGTCCTGTCTTCCACTGAGGAATATGGGGTATTGTCAGGTAGAGCATTAACAGCTCCAATTCATTATCTCTAAGATCTTGGGGTAGAGTAGATGGAGATGCTTCTGCCCATAGTCATGCTCTGAGCTCAGTCATGCTCTGGACTGAGATGGTTTGGAGTCCACCAGCATCTCCCAGTGCCCAGCCTGGAGAAGCAAGGCACTTACATGCTGTGTCTCAAGGAGGATTAAATACTCTGTCCTACCTTTTGATGTGAGGTCTAGCTCTGAGCACCTGAAGTTCACATCTGGAAGAGTGGAAGAGAAGAGGTCGTCTATTAAATTCAGGAAAACCCAATGGTAACATTGCCAATGCCTAGAAGAAAGAGAAAAATGACTTTGCCACCAAGAAGTGCTCCTCTAATGTTGAGGAGAAGAGGCTGGGTGTGAGTACAATGCTGGCTGCACCAAGTCAAAAGCACCAGGATCAGTATCCCTGTCCTGCCTGTCAAACTCTGACTTCAAGATGCCGGTTAATCTTGCTAGTCTGGAGTGCTGGAGCAAGAGCATGATGATGGGGATTATGCCATAAAAAGAGTTGGATTTTGCTTTGAATCCTGGGGCTTCTCTAGCCACATGCTGGGGTTTCCCTCTGGATTGGGTTTGGCCTTGCTTCAGCCTGCGTAACATACATGTGTATATTGCCCTATGTAAGTTAGAGCTCTAATCTGGGCTGTTGGCTGTGCTCGGTGCTCAGCTGGTTAAAGACGCAAACCACAACCAAGTTCTGTGGCTCCTCACTTGGCTTTCCAAGCACCACGCAACTGCTGAGTGTGTCATTGGGCATAAGGCAGAAAATGCCATCAAGAAGCTGCTCCTTGGCCACTCGGCAAGCGGGCAAACACAGCACAGGGTTTGTCAGAGGCCAGCGTGAGGTGGGGTCTGCTCCTATGGAACGGAGGCTAAACCCCCCCATTTTTGACATCAGGGGGAGCAGGCCCCTGATCAAAACATATTCCCTTAATAACTAAAGGCCTATTTTCCACATACTTGAATTTACAGCACAGCTGGACTATTTCAAGGGACTAAAGGCACTTTAACTGTCTTTTAATGCAATGTATTTGCTATGGAGTAGCTGCATGGAGTACAGTCTTAATATTAAACAAGAAAAATCTTCCTTTTGGACTGCTTTGTTTTCAAAATAAAACATGCAAATGATTACTGCTCCTGTTATGTGGACTTCTAGGAATGCTTTTCCTCTTGTATTCTTTAATGGATGCTGTAAGAATACAAGGATCTTTGAAGACGCCCTTTGCTGCCTTAGCAATAGGACATCATTATCAGGAGGTGTTCCCAGGACATAGCTGGGATAAAAACGAATGTAATTGGGGTTTGAATCAAGACTATAATTTGCTTGGCCTGGTTTTGACAGTAGTTCAAAACTTGAATCACTTTAAGGGTCATTACCTGGAAGCTCTGGGGAACACCTCTGTGTTTGGGCTTCCTTTGCTCCTGTACGTGAAAAGTGTGAACAAACTGGCATGATGCAGTGATGAAATGAGATGATGAACTGCAGGGAAAGGCCCATCTTGTGCCATCAATACATTGATTTCTGTGGGAGCTTTGACAGCGCTGCTCCTGTGTGTGTTACACCCAGAGTAAGGATACAACCAGAACAAGGACTTACCCGTATTCCATGCTCTTCCCCTGCAAAATGCTGTGTCACATAGAAATAGCCAAGCCAGCACCACAATTGGAGCAATTGGGTCCTGCTTCACACCCCCTACAAGAGAAAAGATCATTACAGACATAGAATGATGTGCACAGAGGACAGAGCTGTCATAAAAGCAGCTCCTGGTATCCCAGCTGCTTGTTTGTGATGTATGAACAGGAACACACCATGTTCTGCCTGTGGCTACTTCAACTCCCCAGCCTGGGGCTGTTTCATAGCATCTATAGCTCCTGTTCTGGGCCTTGATTCTGCTTGAGGAGCTAAATCCTTCCTTTTCAAAGCAGAACTTTGTCCCTGCTGGCTACAGATGTGTTGCAGTGTTGGAAAAAGAGGCAATATATCTGTTTCTTCTCATTTCCCCATTCACCTCCCCAAGCCCCTCACACCCTGCCCATCTCCTCCTCCCCAGAAGTCTTTTCCAGGCTGGAAACAACCACAATGAAGACAGCTATGAGTTAATTCCAACCGAAGAACAGAATTCAACTGTCCCAATGCCTTGTTCTATTTTTTCCAGCAGAGAAGTAGAAGATACATAATTAGAACACATATATATATTCCATTTATATATATACACCCCTGCATATATAAGCAAATCCCCTATAATATATAAATAAGCAAAAATATAAATAGTCAGCTCTCAACAAATAGGTTTCATCCGAAATGGTTTTCATACAGTCTTCCAGAAACAGGGAGAAGGGGGAGAGAGCTGATCCATCACACAAATAAACACGGGTTTGTGCCCTGGCGAGGCAACCTCGGCTCCAACAGGATGCAGACCCAGAATGAATAGCACAGCAAACAAGCAGGGAGCAGATTGCTCCACAAAAGGGCCTGTGGGTGGTAGAATAAAACCTCAAATAGATGCACAGCTTTGACTCTGCGTTTTACAAGTGCTGGGGAATGAAGCTTTGGTTATGACTGGGAGCAGGGAATTAGGGCTCCTCGAGTGCTCGCCTGGTTGTATATTAAATGTCTTCATGTTGTTTCGCTTGGGAAGGAAGGATGGGAATCATTTCCTTTCTCACAAACAAATTGTAATGGGCTGGGATTTGTAAGATACTCACAGAGGCGTGGGGGGAAAGGGGTGTTCAACCCAGGGTGGAATCACTTGCTAAGATGCCTGCAAGTATCAGGCACATCCATCTCAGGAGCTGGTTGTTTCCATCTCTTGCACACACTAAATAACTTAGAAACCTTAGGCAGAAGCTCTGCCCTGCGAGGGTGCTGAGGCACTGGCACAGGGTGCCCAGAGGAGCTGTGGCTGCCCCATGCGTGGCAGTGTTCAAGGCCAGGTTGGACACAGGGGCTTGGAGCAAGCTGCTCCAAGGTGTCCCTGCCTGCGGCAGAGGATTAGAACTGGATGACCTTAAGGTCCCTTCAACCCAAAGCACTCTGTGAGGCTATGATTTAATGACATACTCACACAGAGCACATTTACAGCTACCTCCGAGCCTCCTATGGCTTTTAGGTGCCCAACAGGCTCGTGCTCACTGCCGCTGCTTCTGCCACCAGCAGTAGCAGAGCATCAGAGACAGAGCTGGTATTTTTACCAGTTACATCATGATGCTCACGCGTTCAGTGTAGGCAGGGCAAAGATAAATTAGGTACACAAGGCAAAGCTCCTCCTGCATAGAATAAGCCATTAGCACTCCAGCAGAACCATCACCCCGGTTTATAACAACTCAATTGGATATTTTCCTTATTAGCTTTCATCCTGTCAGCTCAAACCAGTTTACAAACAGCCACGAGATTAGAGCCTCGAATGGGAAAAAAATCAACTGTGACTCATTCAACCAATTTAAACCAAACATGAGATAATACTTTTAGCCCAGAATGCAATTAAACTGCAGAACACAGCGGTGCTGCTGTGGTCCTTCATTATGCCCATCACTATGGAGTTAAACGCATTTATGTAGGTCCATCACTGCACATTAAATATGTTTGGATGTGGTTTTGGACACAGGAAACCCTTAAACCACTGTCAGGCTCCAGAAAGCTGTAGCAGGATATTCCATACTTGCCCTGTTTTACTATATTCTTTCCCCAAGCAGTGGGGGAATCACACGAAACATTGGTCTGGGCATAAATGGACACGTCTGAGATCCTTTATCCCGGCATCCCTGGAATGCAACTCTCTTGTGATGGAACAGAGGCACAGACCAGGAAACAGAGATGGGGATGAGGAGAAGGAGTAAAGGGTTAACAGAGGCACAATCCAGCTGCAGGAAGAGATACTCGGCAGGGATAAGTGAAGGGTTAACAGAGGCACAATCCAGCTGCAGGAAGGGATACTCGGCAGGGATACTGCTGGGTGTCTCCCAGATGGAAAAGAAACAGGGATACTGCAGGGCTTCAGGCTGTGCGTAGCTGGTGCTGCCCCGCTGTCTGCTCAGGCTGTGATGATGCCTTGGAGGCACGTTGTCTAATTTACCTTCTCAGCAAAAATCCTGCCATCGTGGTTCCATCCTCATAATCCCCACTCTCAATGCCATTCATTTAAGCAGCATTATCATTTATCATACTATCAAGTGACGCCGCATCATTCATCATTCCGTCTGGGGTGACCTTTGCTTCGTTTCTATTCCAGTTTCGCTAAGGAAAGCTCTTCCTTCAATAAAGTTCCAGAGCACAAACAAAGCGACCAACCCAAACAGTCTCTGGGGGCAGAAAGCCCTGCAGGGAGCGATCCTTTAAACGAGCTGCAGCCCTCTGCTGCCATCGTATGGGAGCTGCCTTTGGAGCAGTAGGAAAACCTCTCCTGAGGGTTTCGCTCACTTACCGCCAGCAGAAGCAGTTATTTATAGGCAGCTGCTTCGGAGGCAGGGTTCGCAAAAGGAAATCGTTATTTTAAACAACCTTTTTAGTGAATACCAACTGTTTGCTGCCCTAACAAAGCACGGCAGCTTGCCATGCTGTTCCTATCGCAGCACCACGGAACAGCGCCGCTTCACAGCACGAGCATCTCCCCGCTGCGCAGAGGTTCCTGACTACTTGTTGCAGCACAGCCTCTGCTAACTGATGTGCTATGGGTTTGATTTACAGCACCACAGCTTTGCTCCAAGACAAACGTTACGGGAGACCTTAGAGTAGCTCCAGTGTCTAAAGGGGCTACAGCAAACCTGGAGAGTGGCTTTGGACAAGGGATGTAGGGCCAGGCCAAGGGGAATGGCTTTAAGCTGCCAGAGGGGAGACTGAGATGAGCTCTTA
>WYDI02027358.1:91081-108405 GCA_009867235.2 Psittacus erithacus | reverse complement strand
CCTTCAGGAGCCTTCTCTTGTCCAGGCTGCTCCAGCCCAGCTCTCTCAGCCTGGCTCCAGAGCAGAGCTGCTCCAGCTCTCGCAGCATCTCTGTGGCCTCCTCTGGACTCACTGTGACAGCTCCACATCCCTCTTGTGTTGCTTTCCCAGAGCTGGAGCAGGGCTGCAGGGGGGGTCTCCCCAGAGCACAGCAGAGTGGGGGAATCCCCTCCCTCAACCTGCTGCTCATGCTCTGGGGATGCAGCCCAGCACACAGGGGGGTTCTGGGCTCAAGCGCACACTGCTGGGCCATGGGGAGCTTCTTGTCAACCAACACCTCCAGATCTTTCTCCTCAGGGCTGCTCTCAATCCAGTCTCCCTGTGATCAGGCCCCTGGGAAGTGGTGGTGCCTCCCCATTCCCAGCAGGACATGAGGAGCCCATGGGGCTGCCATCAGGCTCTGAGTCCTGCAGGGAGAGAAAAAATCAGCCTTTGGTACTTGCAGCACATGGAGCTTCCTGGATCCCTGGGAAAATCTCGGCTCGTGGCTCAGTGGTTGGCAGGGTGGTGGCAGCAGGGCTGTAAAATCCGATCAGAACAGCCACTTCAGCCGTGTGCTGTCAGTGCTCATCCCTGCAGCCGAGCCGCTCCCAGGGCTCCCATCAATGCCACCGCTGGAAAGCATCGCTGTGACTCCAGTGCCTGGCGGGTTCTTGGTCTGTGCCACAGGGAGCAGCCTGGCATTTCCCATCGTTTGGAAATAGTTTTCCATCATTATCAAATAGCACAGGATCCTTCTGATTTGCTTCCCCCGGCCCGCAGTGACAGCCCCCTGCACCACATCAATGTGCCTATTGTTCCATTGCTGATTAAACCAAGTGCACCCAACCTGGTGGAAAGTCCTTTATGGAAGGAGGATCTTGATAAGATACTGGAATCTGGTCTGTCGCGGCTGTGCACGGGCAGTTAAAAAGTAAATAACATGGACAAACAGGCTGTGATGTACAGGCAGGGGAAAAGGTTTCCAGTGCCATCTGGGACTGCACAGATTGGTACGATTTGAGAGGCTTAAGAAGACACAGGCTTTCTGAGAGGGCAGAGTACACGTGCTTTAGAAGCAGGGCCCCATATGCAGTGGATATCGATAATATCTTAGTTATTGGGTAGTTAGAATTATGGTTGAACATTTCCTTTTTGTCCTAGCAGGCAAATGTACAGCTCCAGATGGTGGTGGTGTGGGATATCCCCTGGTCTGAGCCCCCCTTGCACGCTCTAACACCTCCACCTCGCCTGCCAAGGTCAGAAATGAGAGCCTGGAAGGGCACAAAACGTTGTCCTTTGTGTCAAGCCAGGCCAGAGTAGGAGGGTTTGGCTAGCAAATAAATAGCAGCAAGACTTCCAGAAGCCAGTGCAGCTCTGCTCATCCCTGGTTGCAGCTCCCCAGCACTGGATCCCTCACCCCCAGACACTGATCCCCATGGGAGCAGCCATGGGGACACCCACAGCCCACAGAGGTGGCTGCTGGGAGGTGCCACAAGTTCCCCCATTCCTAAATGGCACCCACTCTGTTGTTGGCAGCGTGATTTTGAGCCCAGGAGCTGCACAGCAGCTCTGAAATAATGATGGCGTTCATCTGGAAACTGCTCCAGCGCCTTCTGAGGCATCTAATTTCATAAAGGGCTTTTATGGGAGACTTTGGAGCGAGGCGCAAGCAGCTTTCCCATTGCTCCCGGAGAGCGGGATCTCTCTCTTTTTGGGATGCATTTAAATCAAAAGGAGGAAAACACCTGCCCGGCACATTTGCTCAGACCCCAAAGATTTCAGTCAAACCCTTTTAATGTTCTTTCTCTTTCCATCTGCATTTTTCAGCAGAGACAAACAGCCTCATAGTATTTCTTCAAAGGAATGTAAATTCCTTGAGGAAGTCTCCGGAGTTCCCAGCACTGCATAGCTGCAAACCACAGACGCCTACGGCTGAAAACTCTGCTCTGCTTTTAATTTTGGGGCAGGCAAGGAATTCTTTTCAGGGGTTTGGGTTCACTTGTGCTGGGCCCGCCGGGCCAGACTGCTTGTTGCTGCGCAGGGAAGTGTTGACTTTGGCTGGCTGCAGGCAGACGCTTCCCCTCCACAGGAGTATTCCCCCACCAAATCTGATGACATGGCACAATTATTTCATTAAGGTTTTCCAAAAAAGGTTCCCCCGCTCTCCTCTGGCGCTGGAAAAAGCCTTTCCCTCCGTTTTCTTGTTTCGGCTCCAGCGGTTTTGCCTGGAAAAGACAAGGGTGGCAGCGCTGCTGCCTGAATCTGAATCCTTGGTACAGAGGGGTGAGAAGGAGCAACATGGGGAGAAAGGCTGCGTTTTGAAGGGTGTTACTCAGTGCTGTACCTGTCAATGCTGGCATTAACCACTATGGCCTGTCTGCACCCAGTGGAAGTGCCGAGGCAGACAGTGGCCTGGTCTCAGCGAAACCGCTTCACTTAATAAATCTGGTTGCAGTGCATGGACTCTGCTAACAATTCCGGGTTGCTTTTCTGCACCCTCCATCACGGACACTCAGTCCAGGGGGCCTGGGCTGCTTAACGCGGCTGCCAAAACCCACAGGGAACCCTTGTTGGGGAAATCTTCATGTTGGAGGTGGGGACGGCCCAGCAGGAGCAGCGGTTGGGGCTGGCTCTTTCTGTGCTCCCCAAAATCCATGCTGGCATGGGAATGGGCGGTGCATCAGGTCAATAGGTTGGACTATATAGGGCAGGCAGCCTGTCGGGAGCTGATTTGGCCACTTCCATGTGGCTGGGGATGGGAGCGAGGGCGCAGTGCCCTGTCAGGGATGCTGTCTTGGGATACGGAGATGGGAGCACAGGGAGAGGATGGGAGGATGGGAGCGCCGGGAGAGGACGGGGACACCGACGCGACCCGGGACGGGGCGCGGTGCAGGCCCCGCCCCCGGGCCAGGCCCGGCCCCCGGGCGCTGGCCCCGCCCGTCCCGCCACCGCCCGGGCGCAGCAGCGGCAGCGGAGCGGAGCGGCGCGGGGTCGGCGGCTCGGTCATGGTGGGTCGGCTCAGCCTGCGGGAGGTGCCCGACCTCCCGGACATGAGGAAGCGCGGCGACGCGGGTCTCGACAGCCCCGACTCCGGGCTGCCCCCCAGCCCCGGGCCCGCGCCGCCGCCCTGGCTCCTCTCCTCGGGCAGCCCCGACCGCGCCGCCACAAACGGGCTGCCGGAGCCCGACCCGCCCGCGCCCGCCGCCGCGGTGAGTACCGGCACCGGCCGACCCCCGCGCCCCGTCCTGCGGCGCCGGACGCCCGCCTCTGCGCACGGCGGCGCCGGCGGGACCCTCCGCCCGGGGCTGCAGCACGGAGCGGGACCCGCGCCCCCGGGCACCCGCTGTCGCCGGCCCCGCTGAGGCAGGTGCTGGGCCCTGCGCCCCGGGGCTGCCGCAGCTGCTCTGCGGACCCTGCCGTGCTCCAGGCCCCGCAGCATCCTTTGAGGAAAGCGGGGTGGAAAACCGGCGCCGGGGCTCGGGGTGGGGGGGGCTGGGGACAGCTTGGAAAAGTTGCGCCACGTTTCCCTCCCTCCTACCGGCGCGTCCCGCTGCCGCCGTATCCCTTAACGCACACACGCCGGGAGGGAGCCCGCCGGGAGCCGTGGTGCCCGCGGCAAGGGCTGGAGCTGTGCTGTGTCAGGGGAACCGGTGATGCTTTTGAAAAGCACCGGCTTTGGGGTCGGTTCTTGCTAATCGAAGGGAAGCCCCGACTCTGCTGGCGCAGGTAGGGGGTGGGACAGCATCGCGGCACATCTTTGGAAGATCCCACAGGAGAACGAACTCTCATTATTCCAGAGAGTGACCCAGAGTAAGAAGTTTCTATGTTAACTTTTGGCTTCAGTTAATAGCGTCAGATAGAGATGTGCTAGTTTTTCACAAAGCCATTTTTGGATGTTGATGCTGAGCGGTTGGTACAAATACTTTGGAAACTGCAGGTCAGAGGAAACATCCCTTTCCTACAGGGGGGTCGCCATGGAATTGGAAAAAGCCATAGGAGAGCCATGTGTTGAGCAGGAAGGATTCCCGTAGTCCTCTGACCCTGTGTAGGAAACCAGGGGTGGTTTCAAAAAGGCCCCTTCAGGGCCACTTTCGATTCCTTCTGGCTGTGGGGCGGTGCTGGGCCAATGTCGGCTGGAGGTGCTGCCTGTCCAGGAGAGGAGCACAGGGATGCTCTGTGCATTGCTGCTCAGTGGGAACGAGTTAATCCTTTCCAATGGGTTACGTGTGAACTAGGTTGGATTTAATGTCTTCAAATAGTAGCTGTGGAGTAGCTACGGAACAGGGAGTTGCTCCCAGCGAGATGCCCTGCAATAATTTCCTTCTGTGATCTGCCCATGGGTGTATCTGGTGACTCCAGCGAGGAGGGCGGGCTTGTACGCTCGTATAATGTTAGCTAGAAGTTGAAGGTGAGCTCATCCAGCGAGTGGGCTATAGTTCATGGTGAATGAAGCTATGCTGCACTGGGCGGCTGTATTCCTCTCATTCCCCAGAGTGGTTCCTCTGAAGTAAGCTCCTGGAGTTAGGACTTAAAAAAATACACCTTGCCACATCGTTGATGCTATAGACCAGTGCCAAGTGAGACCTGCAGGTTGCACCTGTAGGCATGTCTTCAACTAGCAGATCCTGTTGCATGTAAATGTGAACCTCGACAGCTTTGTACCAAGGGCTAAATAAATACATTTTATTGAGAATATACTGAATTGTAACATAAAAGGGATTATTTTTGCATTTCTTTTCAGAATTCTGTGTTCTCCCCCAGCCCTGTTCTCTCCAGCTGCCCTCCAAGACTGTGTCCTTTATCATTTGGGGAAGGCGTTGAGTTTGACCCTTTACCACCAAAGGAAATAAGGTAAATGCTGTGTTACAGCCATCTAGTTTTGAAGGAGTTAGCATGTAAAGGAGTAGTTAGGCCTTATCAGTGCCTGTGAGTCAAGTTAATTTATTTGCAGAGCTATTGTTCCATGCAGCTGTACATTCCTGAACATTTGTACAGGCTGAAGGAGTGTTCAACCTCTTTTAATCCCATATGGGGTTTTTTCCCCAGGAAGACTTTCCTATATTTTACTTTCCAGCTTTTCCTTCATTGCACTGCTCCAAAATGTTGTCTTTCAACCAGTTAACCAGAAGGTAATCATGATGGAAGAT
This sequence comes from Psittacus erithacus, assembly GCA_009867235.2. Lineage (NCBI taxonomy): Eukaryota > Metazoa > Chordata > Aves > Psittaciformes > Psittacidae > Psittacus > Psittacus erithacus. The sequence continues at coordinate 103,237 of WYDI02027358.1, read as the reverse complement.
CTTCAAAGCAGCCTTCTTTCTAGGAGTGTTTTATTAGGGGAAAGGAATTTTGCTCTCGTAACCTCATAGTTTTATAATAAGCACTTTCTACCTTATCAGCTGTGGCTGGTTTATGAACTAAGAGGAAAGTTGGTATTCAGAGAGTACATAATTGCTGTTGGTTTTAATGTGCTGCATCACAGCATGTGAATTATTCCTTTGAATGTGGTGATTTGCAGTAACAAGAAATGAAGGCTCCCAGTTGATCCCTGTGCGAGCAGAGGTAGACAGGTACAATCAAACGGAAGCCTAATGCAGGGGAAGGTAGAAGGAGTGGATGCTGTGGTGTGAGTAAAAGGAGCCTGTGCTGGGGCTGGAGTTGAAGGCATTCAGCACTGTGGAAAAGCTGACACAGAGTTGTGGCAGTGTGAAGGAGATGAAAACTTTCTTCTGTGATCTAGCACAGAGGATTTTCTTGCAGTGGAGTTTGGTGTGTAAATTGTAGCATTTTCCTTCCAGTCGAATCTCTAGAAGTTTGCCTTCAGAGAGTGCCCCATGCTGTGAGCAATCCCAGAAAACTCCTGTGTGGCTCTTGCCAGAGCGTATCTGGGAAAATAACGTGCTGCCATGGACTTGGCACTCTGAGGAATGAGGATGCTCATGTGCAAAGCCTAAATGTGGATGTAGGCCTCTGGGTTTAGTCATTGGAGTTTGAATGAGGTTCTTGGGCTCATAGAGCTGAAGCTTAAAACAGCAGATGCAAGGATTGAGATGATATTTGGTAGTACTGGCAGCTGGACAAAGCAGGGGCAATGCCGGGTGTGCTGCTAATGAAAGACTTTTTCTCCCCATGAGTAGGACACCAGCAGAACAATGTGATGTGGCTGTTCCTGTGTTGAGGTGATAGGTGTAAGGCTGAGCCACCCCATCTGACGGCTCAGCTTTGCAGACAAAGCAGCCTGCTGCTCTGGAGCAGAGCTCACACACTTCTCTCTGTTGCATTTCAGGTACACATCCTCGGTTAAATATGACTCGGAGAAGCACTTCATCGATGATATCTATATGCCAGTGGGCTTAAGCGTTTCCTCTTGCAGTCAGACAGTCATCTGTGTCCCAAACTGCACATGGCGCAATTACAAAGTCGAGGTCCACTTTGAGCGCCGCAACAAGCCCCAGCGTTTCACCAGCACCACCATCATCTACCCGAAGCACGCCAAGACTGTGTACACCACCACGCTGGATTACAACTGTCGTAAGACCACGCGGCGGTTCCTCTCCAGCATAGAGCTGGAAACTTCAGAATACCTTGGGAACGACTGTGTCCTGGATGGTTGCTGACTGACAGCTGTCTCTCTTGATCTGATCCATCTCGGTCCCATCTAATGTACTGTGCTAACTCCACTAGCTAAAGCGGGTACAGACCCTCTTTCTCAGCTCTTAATTCCTGCTTTAAGCATCAGAATGGCCTGAACGCGGTTTTCTGTGGGAACATAACTTAGTAAGGAACGTGTTTGTTCACCTTTAAAGTCATGAGTTCCCTCCCCTTCCCCACAGTGCAGTGATCAGATGAAAATAATGGGAAGTATTTTCCCGGGGAAATTATTGACAGGTAAGAAAGAATGTGGAATAGTGCCCAGCAGGTGAAAATCCATTTGATAGCTCCATGGTGATGTGCAAAAATAAGGGTGGTTTGCTGTCTTGCAGGGAATCTACCAGGTTATTTGGTTACAGGTAGCCAGAGCTGTCATTCTTTTCAGTTCAGATCACGAGACTGTTTTGTCTAGAACCACCTCCTGGAAATTGCTGGAAAAGCTAACACAGAAAAGTCTGGAATTCTGCAGTTTAAAATGTTATCCTATGGCAGTCATGTCCAGTTTGAAGGTGTGAGTTGGAAAGAAAAGGAATTCTGAGTAGAGCAGGAGATAAACTGCTTTTGCAGCTCCAGGCAGCAGAGAAAGGATCAGGTAATTCAAGTTCTGTAGAGGAATGGTGTATCTTCTGTTCTTACAACTTCTACAGCACTGTAGTCTGTGGAACATGCTGGTATTTCTGTGCATGTAGTAGAAGTTGTAATGAAGAATATCAGGCCAAAGATTATCCCTGTATTGTTGGAAAGTCGGGTCTTGACAACGTGGTGGCGGAAAAACACTGGTGCCTAGTTTTTACCAACATTGTACTGTCTGTGCGGAGGGAATTGTAACTAGGAGTTGGAAAATGCACAGTGTATACAGGGACCTAGAATGGAGGAGATGCTGGGATCAGTGAGATGCTGTCATGGTGAGGGTTGTGAAGAATTAGAAGGTAGCAAAGGACAGGCAAATTTTTATTGCATACCAAAATCCACAGCTGTAGCTCTGCTTCTCCACTGAGCTTCTCATTGCAAAGGTCCATGTCCTCTCTGGACTCTGGTATCAGGATGTCACTGGGATGGGGCAGCATCTGCCTGTCTGTAGGCTGCTGAATAACCCCTCCATTCCCAAGTGCATGATGAGGTTGGGGACCAAAGGTAATAACTTCAGATACTGTGAAAGTCCATCTGGATGTTATGTGCGTTAGTTTATCATGTGCTTTAATGAAAATAAGTTGGAGAGGTTTCTTACTTTACCCAGTTTGTTCTTCCTATGTTGACAGGAAGCAGCATAGTGTGGAGAGCATCTGCTTTTGAGAGCATGGGCTAGTGTCGGCTGTGTTGGTGGCTAGGGTGGTGCAGCCACTCAGAAACAGTTGGTAGACTTGATTTGGCTAGACAAGGCTTTTCCGTGTATTCCAAAGCTCCTCTGAGGTGCAGGTAACCCGGTATGATATCAGCCCTGGACCTGCTTTTAAAGAGGACTTTGCTAATGCACAGCGCCAAGGGTGACTTCTGGTGGTGGTGAGTTCCAAACTGAGGAGCCTGTTCTTGAGCTGTAGTTAACATGTTTGTGCAAGTGTGATGAATAGTGTGGAAGTGCACATGAGTGGGAGCTGAAATGATTTGGGAGGCTGAAATGCAACAGGAAGGCAGGTTTGTGTGATTTGGTTCTTTTGTGGTCTTGTTTTGCTTTTTTACTTATTTATTAGCTCAGAATAGAATGTCCTTAATCTGTGGTACATGCCTCAGAAAACCAGATCCTAAAACAATCCCAGGGTGACAAAGGATGCCAAAGTCAGGTAGGCATTGCTCCAGAGTGGGTAAGATCAGCACTGTCTTCTCACTAAACATGTTGGTTTTGGACTTCAGTATTTAGGAAATGTGTCTTAAATACACATGTCGCAGTTCGCCCCTAAACATTGCCCCAGGATGTACTTGCTGTGTAGCAGAAGGCACAACTCAAGCCCTATGCGTGTGGGGTTTCAAAGGGACAGAACTCCTTCAGGAAAGCTATTGCAGCTTTGCTCACTTGGCAGTTTCATGTACCTTGCTCCTGAAACATCTGGTGCTGGCCACTGTTGGACACAGGATGCTGGAAGAACACGGATCCTGGATTGCTCTGACAACGCTCTTCCAATGAATTCATTTTCAAGAGATCTAAGAGAGGATTATTTTAAGTTGTAATCATTAATTGTCTCTAGTTAGAAATGAACTGACCCTTACATATGGTTTTAAGATAAAGCACCTGATTTTTATACAGCAAATAAACTTAATTCTGTACCTCTTAAAAACATTTTAATTGGTAAAGAGACCTTTTAAATTATTTATGTTCCAGCATTTGCAAAGCTCTGATTAGCTCCGTGCAAGTGTTCTGATGTCTGTGACGTTTCCCACCCCCTCCTTCTAATTTTCAGTTTGTCTTTTACTTTATTGGTAATAAATGATCTGAAAACCATCATATAGGGAAGTCTCCTTATTTTTCATTCACAGCTTTCCAGTGTTTATTATAGTATTTACTTAGAAACAAGCATGTAATATATCCTGCCCATCCCAGCTCCCCTTTTGTTTCTGTTATGTGTTATTGTTGTTCAGATATTCTAGGAAGGCGTTTCCTGTATAAAACTATATTAAAACAAAAAATCAAAACAGCACCAAATGTTGTGGGGATATCACTGTAAGACATCAAAAAAGTGGCTTGAAGACAGCTGAAAATCTGCTCCAGTGTGTATTTGACTTGTTCTTAAAGAGTTTCTGGTGTGGATTTCAACATATTTTACAAGTGAAGCACTTGCCCTTTTCCAATCCAACAGGTATTTGACCAGACAGGAATTTCTTTTTAATTATGGTTAAAAATGTAGATGCTCAATGTTAGATAATTTACTAGATTAGAAAATACAGCATAAAATAAGGCTGGAATGTGTTCTTCATGAAACTTTATCAAAACAAAATAGTTACAAACTCCTGTTTTGTGGGAAGCGCTGTGGTGTTTGTCTGGATGCTTAATCTGTTCTTTAATCCTTTCCGAATTTGCAGGCGTGCTGATTTTGTTTTATCTCTGGCAGAGTAGAATTGAACATCAGTTAATTAATTCTTAATTGGATTTTTTTGCTTACTTTTTATTGTTCATCTGGTTATCTGCTTGCAAAAGCTCTAGATTTGCATGTAATGACATTATTGGAATCCAGGGAGCTCTGAAGCTATTCTAAACCATGCCGCTGCTCCTGCAAAAGTCTGTGCAAGCCTTTGAGTGTCATGCAGTGTTTAAAGTATTGAACAGGACGAAAAGGTGTATCTAAACATGAATTGCTGTATAAACGACAGTCCATTTGGAGAGCCATTAAGAAAAACCTTTAAAAATCAGAACAGTATCTTTCAGGAGGGCTTCAGGAAAAATTCTTTCCTTTGTGATTTGCCATCTTACTTCCAAATACTTCCTTTTGCATGGTCTGGGCTGTTTTCCTTTAATATTGTAGTAGCACCCTGTATGAACAATGTTCCTTTACTATGAGAAGTTGAAGGGGTACAAGGCAGCTTACTGCTTGACATGATTTTTACTTCAGATTGGCCAAATAGGCTTCTTGTTGGTACATATAATGACAAGCACAGCCCCATTGTTAGACATGTGCTCCATTTCCTTTGTATATATGTTGTGCTTCTCCAGGATATCAAACCTGAGGGGCTGATACAATGAGGTTTTATAACAAAATAAAATACTGTAGATACAATTAGATAATAAGCCTGGAGATGAGGGTTGGATTCCAATCCCAATTGTGCAGCTGGCTCAATTTTAAGTACTAGGTAAGTCTGTCTGTTAGCAATCATTTGCAATTAAATGGTTGGACTTTATGATCTTAGCGGCCTTTTCCAACCTAGTTGATTCTATTTTAGCCTCTAAGCAGGGTATCTGGTCATTTAGCTGCCTATTTGCCACAAGTGCTGTCCTTGCTGGTTTCAGGACCAGCAATTGACAACATCAACACCTAAAAAGCTCAGGTGTAACACAGTGGGTAGTATTTTGAATTGAACCAATGGAACAACTAGGGATACTGCTGGGCAAATTGGCAGTATGGAAAGGAGCACTTTTAATAGCTGAAGCAATCTGAGTTGTATCCAAATTTAACGGTCGGTTTGTTTTTAAAATACAAAAGACCTTTTCTCCACAGATATAAACCAGTGGGTAATCTGTGCTAAGCTGCAGAACGTGGTGAGAGGTTTTTGGGTGACTGCTGGTTGCAGCTCTTTCAGCGTTCAGGAACCAGTTCATGCTTGCTCCTCTGGAAAACAACTGCAGCAACCTTCTTTACATAAGATGTGATGGCTGCTGCTGCATAACGCTCTGCAGTGCAGTCACGGGGAGTGCCTGGCAGCTGGACATGGCTCGGTGGGGAAGTGTTGCTGGAGATACAGTTCATACCGTTTCCTCCTGTTCATCTTGTAGATGCGCAGCCTTTCTTCTTCTGCTACAGGATCTTCAAGAATCCCATCCCATCGAAGGCTTTCGTTAAGCTGAACAGAAAGACCTTGATCTGTTTGAGCAGAGTCCAAAATGGTGGCAGTTGGTATTACAGCCTTGTTTATTTCCGCATCCTTCCGATTCTCTTCTGTGTTATTTTGGGCTGGGTCAGGGTTCCTCCCAGGACCTGGGATTTCAGGCAATTGAGAGGAGCAGACCTGCTGCTTTCTGGTTTTGTGGTGGTGTTTAGCTGTTAGAAAGATAAATGCTGTTAGCAAAAATGTATGCATTGCCTCCGAGGCTTTCATGGCTATTTCATACAGAAGATGGTGAGAGAACTGCTTGCTGTACCTTTATTGCCCATTAATAAGAAACCAAATCGATAAGAAAGTATTAATGCCCTAATGGCCCATTTATTTTTAAGTGGAAAATATATATTTATCTGATTGGCTAACACAATGATCCTTACACCTGTAAAATGTATTTATTGAGGCTGTTAATGCATTAATAGCACTTCTACACTGGAGTCAACTTCACTGTGCTTGTCTAACTCAATTTAGGCAGGAAATTGATTCTCGGTTGTTGGGGATATTTAAAGCTGTTATCCATTAATACAGCAAGCAATGTGATTTGAATAATTCTTTTATAGGGCGCATTTTGTACTAAGATACTGTTCCTTTACATGGAAGACTTTCTTAAATTAACCTTCCATTTCTGTAGCTATAGCAGCAACTCAGCCCCACTGATGGGAGGTTAGATCAGTGGTGTGACTCAGGCCGATGGAGCAGCGAATATTTAACCTATACTGTAGCTCACCAAAAGAAAACCGCTAAATATTTACAGTGCCCCAAACCTTAGGCAGTTTATGAAAGTTTCCTACTTCTTGGCAGACGTCTCATGCCTCCTACTGCTCACGCTGTGTAGTTACACACACTCAACCTTTTTCTTTGTTGGATAGATTGGTAGCTATGTATGAACCTATATGTACAAACAGGAGGCAGTTCAGTGAAAGGTTTTAAAGGGCCATAGATGGTTTCCTAGGAAAGCTCTGTTTTCTCCCCATGGCAGCTGCCCTGCAGGATGGAGGGAGAGCCAAGCACCATATCCTCTGGCCAACACGCGCAGGTGGACCTGAGCTGCTTCCCCGGTGGTACCCGCGCTCCGGCTGCACATCCCCTCATGTCTGTGCAGCATCAATTGCACAAACGTGATGTTGAGCAGCGATCACGTACGAGCCTCGTGCACGCATGGCTTCACCCAGTGGCCTCTTCCCACCCAGCTGCTGCATGGGGTGTGCTGGGGGCAGGCAGCAGCCGGCCCAGCTCACCTGCCCGCACGGTGGTGGTGGTGGCGGCACTCCTGCGTGGCAGCCGCTGCTGCTTCTTTCTCGGTGGTGGCTTTGTGCCTGGGGTCTGCGGTGAAGGGGGACATGGGCAGCCCCTTGCCCTCTGCCGCCTGCCCGCGCCGCTCTCCTGCCCTGTGGCAGGCCTGGCATGGCTCCCCACAGCTGCCCTCGAGCCTGGCAGGGAGCAAGGGAAGGAAGATCAGCAGCCCTGGCCCAGCCTCCATCCTTGTCCCTACTCCATCTTCCCTTCCCTCTCCATCTCCCCTCAGGTTTTGTCCTTCCATCTCCTCTTGCTTCTGTGCCTTCCCGCCCCATCTCCCCTCAGCTCTTCCCCTCAGTGCCTTCCATGCCTTCCCACCCCATCTCCCTCAGTTTTTGCCCTCTCTGCCCCACCTCAGTGCTTTCCCCCTCCATGTCCCCTCAGCACCTTCCCTTCCTCCTCACCTTCCCCCTTCACCTCTCCTCTCCTCAGCACCTTCCCCTCCATCTCGCCTCTGCCTTCCCTCTACCCTTTCCCCACCACTCCCCTCAGCGCCCGCCCTCCAGCCGGGTCTCCAGGGCAGCCATGGCACAGCAGCAAGCCTGGGCCTGCCCGCTTGGCTGGGGGCCCAGCGCCATTGCTCTGTGTGCACAGCCCTGTCCAGCGCAGGTTTTCTCCCCTGTGCCCCTCTGCATGGGCAGGTACCGGGGCTTTCCTGAGGTAATATGGCCACACCAGAAAGCATTGGCTTGTCTGAGGCAGAACAGCCCTGCATCTATTGCATGGAGACCAGTTACTGGAATCCTTCCCATCCCCTCACAGTACCTCAGCCCTGTGAAGCTGCTGAGGGGAACTCCCCACCATCTTCTCTCCCCTCTGCCTTTCCCGCCATCTTCTCTCCCCTCTGCCTTTCCCGCCATCTTCCCTCCCCTCTGCCTTTCCCGCCATCTTCTCTCCCCTCCGCCTTTCCCGCCATCTTCCCTCCCCTCTGCCCTTCCCCACATCCGAGCACAAAGGTACATGTGGAACAGCTTCTGAGGTGGCAACAGTTCTCCTAAGTGTTCTGGGGACAGTGCAGCCCTCAGGTCTCCTGCCCTTGGTGCTGTGCTGTGCTGTGGATATTTCAACAGCCCCTCCAGCGAGGGAGATGAGTGCCTCTGCTTCAGAGGCGAGCCTGGATGCAGGAACTCTAGTGACAGTTGCTGAAGCAATGCACCTCTTACTTGTCATCCTCTCCCTGGAAGTAACACAATGTTTAATCTCGCTTTGGTTGCTTTCTCCCTCTCCCTGCCTGCCTCTTCCCTTCTCTCCCTCTGATCTATTTGGATGTGAAATTTGGCAGGCGCTCGCAGTCGCATTCAGGCTGTGATGAAATTGGGCTCCCAGGAGGCTGCTCCCACAGCGGATCCCTGCGCTGCGGGCAGCACTTCCCTGCCTGCCGCTAACGATCTGATTTCAAAGTGGCAGCAGCAGGGGGTTCGCAGTGATGGTTATTACTAATGCTGTGCGGCAGCCAGCAGGTCTCCAAAGCCTGCGTGTGGATGAAAGGGATGGTGACACAGGGCAAAAAGGCAAGGAAACCAGCAAGAGCAGTGATGGGATGTAAATAATTCATCCAGACTCAAGAGTGAGTGTTATATTTTTTGTTTGAGAAAAGCTGAAGGAAGGCGATTACCTGTAGCTTGTGGCGGTTGGCATTAATTTTATTGTGATAAAACCTGACTTGCCAGCCAAAATTAGGGCCCAGTGCTAGTGGCTGGCCTGATCTACATGCAAAGAAAGTCACCTTCTGAGAGGACCTCCCTGGAGTTCCAGATGAGTAGGAGCAACGTTCGCCTGGTGCCAGGAGGATGCTGAGTGGTGAGGTGTGCCTCGACAGCAGATGATTTTATTCTGAAGGGCTATTGTCCCCAGGCAAATCCCTCACCCTCTTACTGCTTCTGTTGCTTTTCTCTTTGCCCCCTTTTCTGTTCATGCTGACAGTCTCGAGCTCTGCTGTGCCCAGCACAATCTCAGCGGATGTTCCACCTGCAATTCACAGTAAACATACTAAGAACAAACTTTCCACAGTCCTCTGAAGGTTTCACCATGTCTTGGAGGCATATATCTTTTGAAAATAAACATAGCATGAATTCGTCATATAGAAATACAGTTTGTAAGTGCAGAGAATTAGACCTGAGCCTGTTCATACAAGCAAATAGAGCAGCGGATCAAAATAGGGAGTTTGCCTTTAAAACAAGTAAAAAAGCAGCTTAATTTGTTATGCAGAAGTAGTATTATTTAAACATTTCCTTTACCTTATATATTGCCAAGCAAGTGTGCTCTTTAGGCAAGATTATTTATTTTTTTCCCAGATTAGGTACTGAGTCATTGACCTTTTTATTGAGGAATGATAATTAGAGGGACAAGTACGAACTGAATCACTGAGGACCAAATAGTAGCAGATTGCAATCACAGGAACAGCTTGGGGAAAAAGCCCGTCCTTGCTGTGAATTGTGAAGGGGTTAGACAGAGCTGGAGTGGTCAGGGCAATGGGAAGGGAGTGCCAAACACCTCTGGCTGTGGCAGCTCCTTGCTCATTGTCAGCCTGTGTCCCTAGGAAATAGTCTTTCAGAGATAAGCAGCCAGCCAGTTTGGCCTTTGGTTGTTCACTGTGTTTAAAATTGCTCATAATTAAAACTAATACTCTGATTATTATTTGTGTGGGCCAGCAGTGCAACACCACAGCACCTACTGCCCGGCAGAATAGGGCTGAGATTAGGAACCCAGACCCCTGCTCACCAGCGCAGTGTTCAAATCAGGAATCATTTCCTGCAGCACCCCAGGATGGTTACAATTAGGATTGTTTTGCTGCAGGATTGTTTTGATTGGGTTGCTTCTAAGCATCCGTAGTTCTTCTGGAGGATACCTTCATACCCAGGAGTTCAACGTCATTTAAATGGTCTTTTTTTTCTTGAGAAACATGCTGGTTTGAGGGTGATGCAGGAAGGCTGCTCCTCGGCGCGCAGTTATGTGCTGTGCTGAAAGTGGACTGGAGCAGCTTGGGGCATCTGTGGTGCAGCTGTCAGCGTCGCTGATAGGCCTGCAGGAGAAGGTTGCTATCCCTTACAATCCTTGTCATGTGTATATTTAAAATCCCTGGCAGCTGTGATCTGGTGAATAATTCAGTGGGACCCATCATCGATAACAGAGAGATTTTGAAGGGTTCCTTGGGTGGAACTGGAATTGCCTGCGTTCTGAGAAATGAGTCTATTAAAAATTGACTTCACGCTATCAAGCTAAAACTCATACTTAGCCTTTTAAATTTTTTAATGTAATGTCATATTTATTCTCTGTGACTTCCAGCTATCAAGGCCCAGTCTTGCATTTGGACTCTGAAGCATCTGTGGTTCTGTGGGGATCCCAACGAGCAAATTCAACAGCAGAATGGATACGGGCTCTGAGACGTGTGTCATATCCTGTGCTTATTGCGCCTGCCAATACAGCTGGTGGAATAAGGTAATTTATCTTTATCCTGAAGTTGGCTGAACTGTGTGTTTAATTTATTTATATTATTGACTCTGTGGAGGACTACCCTGGTGTGAAATGTCATCTTGAAGTGCTTTCTCCCACGGAAATACAGGCTCTGTATTAATGCAAACACTGCCTCCTCTGATGTATTTTTCAACACTTGCCTAAACTGAATAGCAAAATATGTACTCAGACTTGAACTTGATTTAGGTAAAAGGTCCCTAAGCTTACCCTGAGGTCTTGTGGGTGTGTGGAAGCAGCAGGGCTTGCAGGGCACCAGGTTTCTCAAGAGCAGGCTCTGAACAGGCAATAAAAGCACAGACTGAGGGTCTCTTTTCATTTTCTTTCTCTTTCCCTTCTCTCCTTTTCTCTCCCTTTCATCCTCCCACATGGCAAATTTACTCACTGCATCCACTGGACATTTAGACAGTCATGAGCTGTAATTTCTGTGTTCGCAGGCTAGTGCAAAGGAATAACTGTTTTCCTGCGGTTTTCTGTTGACTCACCATATGATCGCAGGTTGTCACTTCACCAAGTGCTTTTCTCCTGGCTCCCCACCCTCCCCGTGCTGTGGGACAGTTATTAGTGTTTGTACGGATCTCCAGAACACCGTGAGACACGTTTGATTGCAAGGAAGCCTAAGGTGGGGCCTATAAGCAATTGTTGAATGCAGGAGAAAGGTCCCACCAGCTCCAAGGTCCCTCTTGGCAGGGGCAGCAGGCTGCTGGGGCAGGTCATTGGGTATATCTTGTTGCGCTGGGTTCATGTTAAGTCCACACTGTCCTGGCTTCGAAGCCTTTCCTCCAAACTAAGCTTCTGTGGACGAGGGGGGCCATCCATGGCATTCCTGGGATGAACAGCTTTAACTGTACAAAATGCAGGACCAAGTTTTCCTGCTGATCCCGGCCATCCTTCTGTAGCTGGTGTCTGGTTTTAGGCTCCCTCTGCAGTCTTAGGCCCTTAATTTTCCAAAGCTATGAGCTCCACATGGCTGTCCCAGGCCCAGCAGCTCATCTTGCATTGCCATGGGGTGCTCCTGCTTTGAACTTTCCCTTCAAAATTCATTTTTGGGATGGGGTAGGCTTTTGCTGGGATTTGTTTGTTTGCTTCATGAGGTTATTTAGACGTGGGTTTTTTTACTTCGGGGTTTATTTTTGTTGGTGGTGGTTTTGGTGGGTTGGTTGGTTTGGTTGGGTTTGTGTTTTGTTTGAGCTTTGAGCTGGCTTGTTTTGAGGTTTGTTTTGTTTTGAGGTTTGTTTTGGTTTAAGGCTAAGTTTGTTTTCAAGTTTTTGTTTCGTTTAGGGGTTTTCTTGTGTTCCGATGCTTTTGTTTTGAGGTTTCTTTTGGTTTGGCTGTTATTTTGGTACCGCCTTTCCTTGTTTACAGTTTGGGGTTTCTCCAGGGTACTTTATTCCGGGCTCGGCCCAGCGCACCCGTGCCCTCCTCCGCCCCGGGCCGGGCCTTGGCGGCCGCCGGTTCTACCGGGGCGGGTGCGGCACGGCGCCGCCAGGGGGAGCCTGTGCCCGCGGGGGGCGCCG